>JAPDSC010078804.1:23588-49498 GCA_026290005.1 Latrodectus geometricus | reverse complement strand
AAACTTTTCTAGCTGTTGTGATACTTAATGTCATTCTGCTTAGTTTGGAGTAACTCAAAATGTTGCATCGTTTTCATTTAAATCGTCTCTCCGTTCATCTGACATTAACTAGCAGAATACAGTCATATTGAACGATACAAAATGAATTGGAGACGCCACACCGTTGTGTGACGGACATTTAGTTCTGTATCTGAACTTCGCCTTGATTCCATAAAAACGATTCACGAATTTTTTCAACCACTTCGGGTTCTGTTGATTTATGTCCTGGGATTTTGCTTTTGCATGAACTGCTTCAGCCACCTGTCGCTTTTGTGACGATGCAGTGGTTCTTTACGAAATTTTGTTCGAAAATTCCTTTGCACGACGGTGAACGAAGAGTTTTCGGTATATTCGAAAACACAGTACGTTTTCTCCTGCATGGACGCCATTTTGCTTAACAGCGCCTCTAGCAGTGAATTCTTCATTCGATGTTTTTCCTTGTTGCCAAATAAAACTTGTATAATTTTATTTGCAAAATAATTGTGTTTCATCTGAATAAATCCATTACGGCAGTCACACTACGCAATTCTTTTTGTCTCATTCAATATGAACCCCTGTATAATATATTGAAGAATCATCTCAAATTTCAAATGGTGAAAAAAAAAAAAAATATTATGAGATCTTATATTTTAACAATACTTTGACTTACTAAGCATTCCAGAATAATTTGTCAATCAGGTTATAAAATGTTCTTTAACTTAGAGCTTTATTTCTAGCAAAGTGATGTCAACTGGCCATCACTACTTTTCTTACAGAATGACTGGGAAAATTCAATAACCTTGGATTTATGTAGAATCTTTTTTCTGAATTAGATCTTCTTTGTGGAATGGGGAATTAAAACATTACTCCAGATCATGAATTAGAAAATGTGTCTGGAGTCGCAAATGGAAGTAAATCCATTAAGACCACAACTAAATATCCCATCAGTTGCCCATAAAGCTTAGATTGCGTTAAGAGAATTTAGATGCCGAGATTGGTGATGGTGATAAAAAATAACTAATTTGCAGTCTTAGTAATATTTTCAACTTCTTTCGACTGAGTAAAACAACTTATACATTTAAAGGAATTTATATTTCATCATTTAATATTAAATACTCAGTAATTATTTATGATTTCAACAAGTGGAAAAATTAATATACTAAAACTGAAGTTTAAAACAGTAAATTCTATTTATTAAGTAATATAAAAGAATTATTCTTAATCGAATAAAAATACTGTGTGCGTAGAAATACGTGCATGCAATGTTTTGTAATAAAAGTATTTAACATGGTGAGCATATATAGGGCCTACTAGAAAAATGTAAATGTCTTCTGGGAAAAATTAAAGCTGATGTGCGATTTGGAAAATCTGTTTGGGCAAACTGAATGGTTATTAACGTAAATGTTCCAATAAGTATACATTTCTGCATACGAATCATCATTGCTTCGCAACTAAAATATCTAAGAGGATAAAAGTCAGTCAAAGTAATCAATGAAAAGTTGTTGTAAAATAAGTCATTACAAGACATTACAGTAAGTACATTAAGAAACAGTAAGTCATTAAGAAATACAGATTTTTTACTTCTTAATGAGATGAGTGTGCCTGGTGTTTCTTGGCAAGGTTCACTATATTGGGTTCGAAATTAGTCAATTTTAACCGTTAATCCCCTCCACATTTAATTTATTTTTGTTTTTAGTTAAAATTGAATTAACGTGACTGAAACCGGCTTCAACCATATACGAACTTGGAAACGCCAAGGAAAAAAGGCAGATTGTTTTCTGATTTATTATTTTATTTTCTATAAAGAATATAATATTAAGCCTATTATAAAAATATTATAAAATTTTACGTACGCAGTTAGATATGTGTGATTTGCGTAATAAGAACTGTTTTTCCTTCGAGTCCCAATAGACCCCCAGACGACCCCTTGGGTCAGATAGACTCCTACTGTTGTTAAATAGACCCCTAGGGGTCTATAGACCACTTTGGTGAACCCTGCTCTAGGCCAAAGTGACTCGATTTACCTGCGTAACAGCAAAGAGAGTAAGACATTCTACCACGTCTACCAAGAGAACTGATCATCGAGAGCCGATGAAAAACTAATAACCACCCACCCAAATAATTATGTATGCCGTACACGATTTTTTGTTTATTTCCCTCTCCTGGGTACTTTGTGTGTAGAAATCTTTTTAAGCAT
Source organism: Latrodectus geometricus (assembly GCA_026290005.1). Classification (NCBI taxonomy): domain Eukaryota; kingdom Metazoa; phylum Arthropoda; class Arachnida; order Araneae; family Theridiidae; genus Latrodectus; species Latrodectus geometricus. Next base: position 47,283 of record JAPDSC010078804.1, on the reverse strand, counting down.
ATTGATATGAATATGGAGCTAAGTATGAGCTGTATCTCATACTCAGAAATGTATCGATGTGTAGCTCATCATTTGGAACACCCAGTTTGAGCTGGTCATTCACTTATTTGTCAAATTGGATGACAGTTTTACTTTTAATGAATCTTGCATAAAGAGGAAAAAATTCCATCATCGTTTAATGTGTGTATACATTTTTTTATGCATTCTGTATATTGATTTTATAAAAATCATTTAGCGAAATACTTTTATCATTTCTAACGAATAAATATGAACCTAACATACTATTCTAATCCATAAATAAATACTAGAATAAGTCATTATTGAGTAATCTAAGAGGAAACTAAAGAAGAGAGGAAATAAGAAGTTTTCTTGTAGTTCAGTTTTAACTTCAAGAGAACGGTTCAGTCAATGGAACAAATGCGTATGAACAAATTTTCCCCTTAAAAATAATTGTCTCCAAAAAATTTCCGTTTCAAAAGAATAAATATTCCTCTCTGCTAATTTTTAATTAAAATCATATTATAGTCCCCAATGATAACCCAAAACACATTTGGCGCCATTTATTTCGTGTCTCTTAATTTACGAAGCCAGATTAACTAAAAACTAAAGCAAATAATATATTACTAATTTTACTTCAAATTTTGACACAGTTAGTAGTAATTGCAAAATGAAATCAAAACTGCTTTTTAAAGAAAAATATATGTGAAAAAATAAGATTTTTATATTAGCTCATCATAAATAATTTAAAATGTATCATTATTACCAATTAAAAAAATTGCCAATGCCGGCAAGTAATATATTAAAACATAAATCAACCTTTTTCTTTTAAAGTACAGACTCTCCAAAGTATAACTTGAATATCTTACAAACTATAAATATTCATAAATTAGAAAAATACATCCCACTAATTAATTAATAACTCTGATAAGCATGCAAAGGAGTTTTTAACCAATTGCTTCAGATTGTTTTCTTGGCTTTGTTCTTCAAAAGCTTTTTTTATATAATTAAATTTGATTCTAAAAGTAAAATATTGTTGCTTAAAAATAAATTGTACAAAGTAAAATCTACAAAGAAGAGTTTAAATATATTTTCCTGTGTCTATAGTTGATAATTTGATTGAAAGTTGGTTTCCCAAAATGTATCACTATATAAACTTTGTGTTATTTTTGTATAAGACATGCCAAACTAGTAGCTGATTTTCTATTTCACTATCTTTCTTTCATCAGTTTGTAGGTTCAAATCCCATATATATTGGATGTGAATGTTAAAAATCATTTTAAACTGTATTGTCCTCGAGAACAAACAATGATCATAGAATGATAACCTAACTAGCACCTGGTTAAGTAAGATGTTGTTTTAGAAGGTTGTGTCAAAATAAGGTTATTTTCAGTATTAGAGAATATATTGTTAAATCTATCAAACAATTAGTTACGATCAGTAAACGAAAAAATTCAATCATTAATCCAACGTTTTCGAAATCAGTTGCATTTCATGTATTCCTTATAATTTTCTGTAATACGTATAAAGAAAGTAAAATTTGAAAAGGTCACCTAAGCTTCTTTTCCAACTGAATCGTAATTTGGTCCGACAGTTGACGCATGCCATCGTTTATAGAATAAGCAGCCATTCACTACAAGGAAAGAACGAAGAGAGAGAGAAGAAGTACATCAACCGGGGTTCGAACCTCCCCATTCGCTGTCTGGCACGCTGACCAGGGTGGCCGGTTTTTGAAAAGGTGCTTCATTTAAATCAAATTTAAATCCCATTAAATTTTTAAGAAAAACACCACAATTTACACTATTGTTCGGTATTTCAAGAGAGTACATTTAAATAGTAATATTTATTGTTTTTATCAATAATCACCTTTGAACATAAGAAATGCAATTATGGAAAATGGCTAGTTATTCAAAGTAAAACAATAGCTTCTTAATTATTTATAATTATCAAAGCAATAGCTAATAATTGTAAGGATTTACTATATTAGTTTTAGCTTTGCTATTTATAAAAAAAGTGCAATGAAATTTCACTTTTAATAAAAAAAAACTAAATACAAATTAAACCTCAAAATATGAATAATCAAGAAAACTTTAATTTTAGAAAACAAATATTCTTGGTTAAAAATGTTCTAGAGTTTTAACCTTTGGATAACTAATTATTTTATCAGATTCTTTAAATGCATTTCATTACAATTTTCCAATGCTTTACTTATGAGTAGATTTTACTTCATGAATAATGTTTTCCTGCAATTTTGTAGCTACAAGCTTCTTCCAACATTTTTACAAAAAATTATGCAAATCCTCATTTCTAGTTTTTCAAAACTAAATCAAGACTTAAAATTTTTAATATTTTATCGACAGCATAATTTTAGTCGATAAATAATTGTCTCCCTGTATATTTATTTTATATAAAAACCATAATATATATGTATATATATTAAATATAATAACTATAAATAATAAATTAATAATATAAATATTATAAAATATAATAATTTATATAAATAATAAAAAAATATTATTTTACTGTTTCTGATGACACTTGGCTACGCCCGTCAGAAAGATTCGGCGAATGAAGTCAGAGAGCGATAGCGTCTTCCATTTTTGAACAGAGCACCCTCATACTAAGTAGGACTTTTGGTTCATAAATGGCAGCACCATCTCAATCTTCCAATTTAGAGATTGAAACCAGTGAAGACCCATAGCCTGGCTCTCCCATAGCTATGAATTTGTAATGGGAACATGGAGGACATTGCGGCCCGACATATTTTACATGCACCAGTCGCCATTAGTGAACACGACTGATCTTCGACTAATCCGGGATTCGAACTCACCACCTTTTGGTAACAAGAACGACGCCCTAACTAACTAGGCCACCGCGGCCAGTTGATATTATTTTAATAATATGTAAGGAATTAATATTATTAAAACAATGTAATTTAATATTTATTATTAATAATATTAATAATTATGCTTATTAATAAATTGAAGAAACTTGGAATAATATTTTATGTATTGAAAAATATGTAGGACAGAAAAAAAAATAGTTAGTTTGTTTATAAAGTTCATGCATGGATATCTCATAAATTTATTAATTGCGGGTGTAGAAACTAATGTTGACATGTGTACTCGAAATATTTATGTTTGAAAATTCCTATCATATACAAATGAAACAATAGATAAAGATTTAGCTTCGCTACAAATTGAGAATGCAGTGTCATTCCACTAAATAAAATACGATTGGTTTACATATTTACCATTGGAAAAGAAAACATTGGGTTGTGAGAAATGAACGGCAAACAATATATTGGGGATTAGAAGATTCCTTCAGAAAAGAGACGTCTACATAAGCTTAGAGTCAGGACATTCCTGATTGTGCTATTTGATTTGACTCATCAAGAATTTGTCACGCAAAGTCAAACTATCAAATTTCAAGAAACTGTTTATTGACTGACTTGTTTTGCTTCAGATGCTCAGGAGTAGAAAGTGGGCAACTGCGATTCATGTACTCAACTTCTTGGCCAAATATCGTGCAACTGTTACTTATCGAATCCTTCGTATTTTGCACCTTTTTTTGTTCCTCTTCTTAAGGAATTAATGAAGGATACCCGTTTTCAGGCCTCCAAAGACGTGGAACATCTGTGCTTTTGTCGATGCCGAACAATCGTTGATAGACTGCGATCATTCGCAGTCCAGCAGTTCTATCAACGATATCATATAAATGTATTGTCCTAGATTCCATCTTCAGTGCCATAACAATCCTGCTTAGACCCCTGCTTTCTCAAGAAGTTTCCTCTAATCATCTATATTTTTAGTCATGGTCTTCGAATTGATAGCTCTTCAAATAGCAAGATTTTTTTTTTTAATCTAAGGTTGCATTTTCCTTAGTTCTTGTTCCAGAGAAGCAAACCAAAAATATTTTCTGTGTCGAACGATCTTTGTGCACTCTAATAACATGACCAAATCATTTGGTTCTTTGGAATTTTATATATTTTATAATCAGGTTCCCTGAAGACATTATAGGGTTCTAAATTTGAGTATCTGTCGCATAAGCCATTAACATAAGTGTATTGAGGCCAATGGATATTGTATTCAGGGTGATAGTCTCCTTGTTAGGTTCTATTTGTTTTGTACCTCAATTACATATACTTTTTTGACCCACCTTATACATTTTAAAATATCACATAATTTATATAATTAGTAAAAATGTCTAACATTTTTCTATTTTTCGCAAAAATCTTGGGCCGTGGCGGACTGATTGGTTATGGCGTCGTTTCGTTGCCGGAAGGTAGTAAGTTTGAATCCCGGCTTAGCTGAAGATCCGTCGTGTTTACTAATGGCGACTAAGGCACGTAAAATATGTACCGGTCGCAATGTCCTCCATGTTCCCATTCCAAATTAGTACCTCTAGGGGTGGTTGGAACAAGGCTATGGGCCTCACTCTCTAAATTGGAAGTCCCGGATGGGGTGCTGCCGCCAATGAGCCTTCGTATGAGGGTGGGTGCTCTATTCAAAAACGCTCTTCCTGACTTCATTCGCCCAGACTCTAAGGGGCGGCTTGGCTTTGCCAAATGTCATTTGTAACAACACAAAATTGTTTCAAAATCAAGGTTTTGTGTAACATTTTTTGATAACTGTCTGTTCCATCATTAATGGAATGAGTAGCTTACGCATGTAAGAAAAATAATTTCAGTAGGAAAAACACCAATATGATGGCAAAATATGTTTGCTTCTTAATTACAAAGTACATATGTTTAAAATAAATAAACATTTTATTACTTGTGGAATAATTAACAAAGTAGTTATAAATTACTTTTTTACAGTGATAAAATTTAAAGCCGTGTGCGATTCGTATTACAATAAATGTGATACTTCGAATATGATAGAATATATACCAAAATATATTTTTGATTTATTTATTTGAAATAAATACTATGAAGCCTTAATAGAATTGATATTTGTTTACAAAATATTCTGACTCCACTTAGTTGATAACCTAAAGATTTAAGCCTAGTTTTAGAATGTTTATAGATAATAGGCCTTATATATATATCCTCCTTAAAAAAATAATAAGCATCTACCTCGATATGCATACAGATGGCAGAAGATCAAGATTTATCTCCTCTTGCTGGGATGAAATCTAAAACCTTTCATTGGGGAAAGCGTTATCCTACCACTAGACCACGTTAAATCGTCGCAAAATATTTCACATTATTTTATTGCTAATTTACAGAATAATAAACGCAACTAACGATCAAAATATTAAAAGTTTTATAAATGTCATGTAAAGTTTTATTAAAAAATCTAATACATTTCTTAATTAATTGCAATTATTCATCATGTAAAAATATTTTGGTGGGAATTGAAGTTTTTGTAAGCTTTCAGCACAAAACTGCTTCTCATTAAATACCTCCACAGTGCAAAATCAATCAAAATTAAAGACGTTAGAACCTGTCGCAGTTAATTGCTCAGACAAAAAAACAGATATCGGGGGAATGTTATTCTGCCATTGGAATATGGGTGCTGAGATACGACGAGGGCTTAGTGACGGAAAACAGGGCGCTCAGTCATGCGTGTCCCTCGAGATCAATGACGGGAGGGGGGACGTGTGCAAGTGGAAGATTACAAGCCTTTCCCCCCTGATTGGGCAGACTCCGGCAAGATTGCATCGCATTGATCTTCATCAAGTTCTTCCGAGAAAGAGGAGCGCTTCTTCCCCAAACAACTTGTGCGACGGAATTTAAAAAAGGTGCATTTTATTCCCACGGGATGAATCCTCTCTGTTAATCTCGTGTGGTGGATTTCAGAAGGGATGTTTCTCTTTAATCGTCCCATCTGCAATTTTTCTATCCTTTTTATAAAATATCGCATTATTGGCTCTGGTTAATACTGTTGACGCTCTCATAGATTTTTTACCCTTTAGTTTATAAATAGTACTTCTTGAAATAGCATCTAATTTATCAGTATTTCTTCATTTCCACTGTCTACGCTCAGATTATTCCTAAGATAGCACTATTCAATCTAAAAGTTGATGCCTTCAACAATAAACTATTTGTAATTTTTGGAATATAAATATATGTTTTTTATAGGATAAGCATTTTTAAACTAAAAAATAATATTTTCATGATAAATTATTTTTAATTCTAAGAAGATAATTACATAATAGAAAAGATTAGTGAATAGCATTTAATAATAAATACTTCGAAAAATTACTTAGGATGTACAAAAAGAAATATATATAAAATAACATTCATACTTCAAAATAATACGAACTTGCACTATATTGACAAAAGATCACACATAATATTTTATATGTTTCTGTGTTAAAAACTAGATTTTAAAAAATATATTTTTCCATTTTTTTCAATGTGTAAAAGCATTTTGAGATGTTTTCCTATTAACCTTTCAGGTGCTTAATTTGCACGCGGTTTTTGCATTGCATCATTTTCTTTTAGATCTGAAAGCTTTTTCGATCTCATTCATCACTTTCTTTATAATTTCTTCCATACATATCACTTGTGAGCCTTCAGGCTGCAATAATTTCTTTGTTCATGCATGAGTTACTCATCTTCGCTCAAGTTATCAGGTTATTACGCTGTGGCCTGGCTGGCATCGTTTTCATTACCTGAAGCTAGTGAGTTCGTATCCCGGCTTATCCGAAGATCCGTCTTGGTTGCAATCTCTATGTTCCCATTCCAAATTCATACTTCTGGGGCTGGTTGTAACCAGGCTAGGGGTCTTCTCTGGTTTCCTATCTCTAAATTGGAAGACCCAGATGATGCTGCCATCAATGAGCCAAAGTCGTACTTCCACCTTCGTTCGGGGTGTGCTCTGTTCAAAAACAGAAGACGCTCTTTCTGACTTCATTCGCCCAGTCTCTGTAAGGCGTGGCTTCGGGAAGTGTCATACGAACAATAACAACGCTGATTACTTTAATAAAGACTGCATGTTGAAAAGCTCTGGATATTAATCATTATTCCAAACATTGATTGACAAATGCATTGTTCTTGAAGATCATAAACTTACTACTAGCTCGTGATAAATTTTCCTAAAGTAATTTGCAATATTGCACTCTGGAGGCTGTCGGTTATGTCTAGATTCAAGGCAGAAGGCAAGAGAAAACTCCACACAAATGAATTTAAGATCCAGGACTACAGCTGGAGTTATCTACAAATAGATGACGATTTTCCAGCAAAAATTAGACAATTTTCATAAATCTTCCCAGTCATCCAAGCCTTAGTGACTCGTAGTTTGTGAACGTTTTTAAAATATCTAGACCAGGGGTGGCCAAACTTTTGAGATCCGGGGTCTACTCCACATTTAAAAAATCGAAGGTGGTCTACCAATGGCAGAGCTATATTAACGTACATATTTATTTTCGGTAACAAGAAAAAAATGGTAAATTAAGTAATTTTTTTTAAAAAAAAAACTTAATATTAATATTTACAAAATAAAAACTTACTGATGAAAATAATCAAAGTATTCATACATCAAAAAGTGACCATCCTATTCATTTCGTTTAATTGAAATTTGGCACTGTATATCTGCGACAAGTTTATCATATTGTGGCTGGTACGATCTTATTGCAATGCATAAACACGAAATTAAATGTTCATCTGTTAAACGCAACCAATGTTTGTTTTTTGTTTATGGTTGAAAAAGCAGATTCTCAAAGATACCTTGATCTAAAGTATGATTTGAAATACAAAATCAATTTGTAAATTTTTGGAAATGTTTCCTCAGATATTAATTTCCAACAATCAGTATCGCTAAATATGCTCTGGATTTAAGAAATATATCGCATCTTAATTTAATAATTTCTTCCTCTAACGTGACTGATGTGATATCTATTAAATGTCTTATTTTTTCAGATACTCCATCAATGTTGACATTTTTATTACATGAAAATATTATAAAATGGAGTATTTCTTTCAGCCTAGTGAAGTCGGCGAAGCTTTCAAAATTTTCAAATAAAACAAGTAAGTATTAAGCGAAATCTTCGAAGTCTCGGTTTGGATTATGGATGCACTCTTCCTCCATGTTTTTGAAGTTTCTCAATTCATGTTTTCTTAATTGAGATGCATACCTTTCTATTGTTCCTTTGAAAGTTTTAATCACGCTCATCATATCCGTTTTAGGTTTTATAAATCGTAAACCTTTAATCATAAATCTTTGCAGTTTTAGTTTTTAAAGCGTAGACTGTAGTAAATTTTTGTTTTAAATAATTCATTGATTCTATGTCATAAGTCATAAATTAAATTGTTAATATCCGAGGTCATTATCGGGATGGTCGCGTGGACTACCTAAAATGTCTTCGAGGTCTACCAGTCGACCGCGGTCGACGTCTTGGCCACCTCTGATCTAGACGATCTATATCAAAAGCAGAGAGTCCTTTTTCTGCTATTTTCATGTTTTGTCTGCGAAGAACACTAATCTTTTACTTCAATTGCTTTCATCTCTTTTGAAACTAAGTGTTCTTTCGGAAACATACCTGTCTCGAACACGTTGAAAATATTCTTTTGATTGTTCTCGGAAATTATTGATTTCAATGTTCCTTCTTTCCATTCAATTTTATTCAAGCGTCAGTTTTCACCCCGCAATTACCTGAAACTCAATTGTGTGTTGCAAATTTTTAAAACCAATTGTATACGATTAAAAGTCCTATGTATAGATTCCTGGAAAAGCTGTTGGATTGCTTTTTTACCATCACCATTCCTCTCATTTTTCTCCGCATGCAAAACGTTTCTTTTGAGGGGTTTCCTTATTCGACGATTTTTTCCGAGTTTTGAGTGGGAGCGTATTTTTGGAATTGCATATATTTTGGTAATGTTTGTCTTTAGCATATTTGTATCTACTTTTTTTCTTTTTTTACTTCGGGTGTGAAACACTTCTTCTCTCTCAACAAATACTCGATGACTTGTTCACTCTCCCTCTAGATAAATGAAACGTCATAAATTAAGTTGTTCAAGTAAAACGAAACCAATTACAAAACAATAGATTTCAAAACTATTAGAGTTTTTTTTATGTTCATACGTACGGAAAATACAGGAATCTAATTTGACATCACAGTTCTTTTACATCAAATGTCTGTTTCCTTAGTGTCTAGAATCGTTCGTTTTTCAAAAATGAATCAAGGTCTCTTATATAAAAAAAAATTTTAAAAACTGTAAAATTAAACAAATATAATATATATGTTTTATTTCGTGAATAGAAATTATTATTGTGTCAATGATGTCAGAGTAGAGACTGTCCAATTAGTTCGTAAAAACGTGAGTGTCAGTAAATTAGAGGTTTGTAAAAAAAGAGCATGTACTGTAGTTTGTAACTTGCATCTGTAACCTGATCACGAGTTTTTTTCAATTGCGGTAACCCGAGGTGTAAAGAAATAGATTTCGAATTATTTTTTTAAATAGGAGGTCACTATCTTCAAAAAAGCATTTTGAATTTTTATTATGCGTTACTCTACTGGTGTAACAATATCGGTTTCTGAGCAGAACTGAGTTTAGATATGAATTGATTGAATATGATAGAAGCACAAAATCTGTTACTTACTACATTTGGTGATACTACCAAGCTACGACCCACCGGTCTGGGACAGAGGGAATGAATTCAGAAAACGTTTTTGAACAGAGCACCCTCTCAAGAGGGTGGACTTTTCTCGTAAAGTTTCTCATGGAGTGCAATTTTCTCATAGAGAAGTCATAAAGTTCGACTTTTCTCATAGAAGGCAGCACCATCTATGTCTTCAAATTTAGAGATAGGAAGCCAGAAAAGACACAAAGGCTAGTTCCTAACACCCCCAGAGGTATTAATTTGGAATGGAAACATGGAATACATTGCGATCATGACTTATTTTACGTGCTGTAATCGCCATTAGTGAACACAACTGTCTTTACTCAGCCGGGAAACGAAGCCACATCCTGGCGATTGCGAGACTAACATCCTAACCTACTAGGCTACCGCGGAACATTATCTCAAAGTGTTTGTTAACATTTACAGCCTGGCCATTGCAATTACTATATAATCCAGTATCTTCCTGTTTAATCGAGTACCAAAAATTTCTTTCACGCTCTCCAGAATAAAGTCATTATGATTGTTGCTGTAATTTTTTTATTAGATTAAAATTTAGATGTACTATCCTAAGAATACTTTCGTTTCCCTTACATTTTACAATAACATTGAATTTTATTTTCCTCCTCATGGAGTCTGATTTTATGTCCTCGTAGAGTTCAGAATTCGCTGCAATAAAAAAACTTGGTATGTTGATGCTTACTATATCCTCTTAATATGTCTAAAATATTGAATTTAATTTTCTTGAGATTTCAACTCTAAAAATCAACAAGTTGTATTTTCTCTAAAATATGGCAATGGAAATTACCATGACAATCGTTTGTATAACGCTTCTGAAAATGAAGAATAAGCTGTAAAAATGATTGAAATGTGTCCACATTAGACTTTCTATAATAAGCATGTTATAGTAAGACAATAATAATCCCACTTTATATTTAAATACAAAATGACATTAATTAAATTCGCCTGAAAAGAATTAAGAACTTGAAAAATCCTGTATGCATATTGATAGATGTGTTTTTGAGTGTACACAGGGACGCGGTGGTCTGGATGGTAAGGGCGTCGTTCTCATTACTGGAAGGTAATGAGTTCGAATACCTGCTTAGCCAAAGATCCGTCATTGTTCACTAATGGCGGCTGGGGCACGTAAAATATGTCGTGGTAGCAGTGTCCTCCATGTTCTCATTCCAAATTAATATCTCTGAGGGCAGTCTGGAACCAAGCCTTTGGTCTTCTTTGGCTGCCTATCTCTAAATTGGGAGACCTAGATGATGCTGCCATCTATGAGCCAGTGTCGTACTTCCTTTCTCGTGGGCTCTGTCAAAAATAGGAAGATACTTTTTCTGACTTCATTCGCCCACTCTCTGACGGGTGCTTCACCAACAATAACATGTTTGTACACATTGATCAAAGAATGAGGAATTCAAGATCAATACTTTTTTTTCGGGGGGGGGGGGGGGAAAAATCTTTTTGGAAATACAGGTGCTTCTTCTAAATAATGGTTAAAAGACAAACTTTTGAACGCTCTTTGATACGGCTTTTTTTGAGTATTCAATGGAATTTGCTTCGATTTTGATCGCGGGCATCAACAACCAGTTCTTTCTTAAATTGAAGACACTTATATGTCTCTATAAAACAATATACACTTATATGCCTCTATAAATACACTATATGCCTCTATAAAACATTTAGATGAAATACTACCTTGCTTATATTCTAACAACGTATAACGCATGTCCTAAGAAATTTTGAATATTTTATCCCTAACAAGCATTTGAATGATAAAGTACTAAGAAGTATTTTATCATTCAAATACATACTTTATCATTCAAAGTATTACTTAATACTTTATCAAGTATGATAAAGTACTGTGTGTGTATGTATTTAAGTATATAAATGTATACCTTACAAAAATACTTTTGTAAATATAATTAATCTCAATTTGTTTATAATTATTTATACAAATATCTTTATCATCGTTTTTTCATATTTAAAATTAATATATTTATATATTTATAAAAATTTCTATCATTATTTGAAGCAATATGCGTAGTAATTAAATTAACATACACATTTTCTAGGGCAATGAAATTATTTAAATTTGTAAATTCATCATTCGTCCTATTTTCATATACATTTAGAAATATAAATGTCTTTTTAACAATTGAAAAATATCAATAATTCACAAAATCATTTAAAATACTAAGTAAATGAATGAAAATAGGATCCAAAAATGTATCGACAATTCAAAGAGCTATTTATAAAGTTCTTCTTTATGAATAATGTGATTCTCTTATGCTTTCAAATAAAATCAAATTTATATATTTTTCATCATTTAGAAATTATTGCTGCAATGTATTGTCATTCAATCATAAATTAATTCAGCTATAATATTGTCACGTAAAAAAATTTGGTAACTCGTAACGCAAAGCTTTTTATTTAACTCTCAATATTCTTTACAAAGAGGAGAACTGCACTACTTTCTGAGCTACTTGTTCTCTCTCTCTTTTATACAGTAACAGAAAGTTCTGGAACACCTTTTCAGTAAATGAAAACATTTTCGAAACTAAACTCAAAATATTGCCTAACATACGAAATTAAACTCAAAAAATTGCCTAATTGTGCGGGAAGCTGACTCGAGTGCGGGAAGTCCGTTGCCATGGCCACAGCGGCGGTATTATTGCAAGATATTTCTAAGATGCAATCAAGGGAAAATATTTCTTTGAACATACAAAATTTCAACTATTATAAAAATTAGTTATCATATTAGCCGATTTTGGTATGAAATTAATGTTATTATATTTAGCACAAATTATATGGATATCATATAATCATGTACTTATCCTATAGTTGAATCCATAATAGTATGCTAATCACTGAAATGATTACATGTATAGTGAAATAGTAATCAATATATTAATTATAATAATGGCATCGCTTTGCCAAACAGATTTTGGATTAAGTCATTATCGTAGTTACTGTGTTGATTACGGTACTTCTATTCATTATTTTTGCACTATTCTGCTATGAAATGTAAACTTTTTATGGTCGTAGTTTATTCTTCTAATAAAATGTGACAAACTTTAAGTATAATAAAAGCAAAAACAGTTTTTATATTTACTTTCATTCATTCGTATATTTTTACGTATAGAAATTTTTTAATCAAAATCAGAACTAAATAGATTATCTTCATATTCAATTGGTTAATATTGTGTTGCATCATTTTTCTTTTAGTTCGCGGCAGTTCCCAGACAATAAATTTCTTATGAAATTCCTAATGTATTTTCAGTTTTATAATTTACTTTTCAGGTTATTAGTTTTTCTTCGGGTATATAAGGAATGATGTTATATGTATAAAAATTTTCTCATAATTTGCAAACTATAATTTTCGGATTAATTTTTTTTTCATGTCTGAGTTAGTAGTTGAATAATGATTCTGCTCCGAAACTCTTCTAACCGGTTATGTCTGCCTTGAGACAGAGCGACTTCCACTATAAATTATGTGACTGCTTTTAAAGTCTTTATAGTTCAGTTGTAAGACTTTTAGTGTAGCGGTTATACATAATTTAGCGCTCCGTTATTAGCAAATGTATTGCTTATTCAAGATGGATATTACTCTAAGGAAAAATTCTTAAATAAAAGCTGTTAATATTTCAAGATTCCGGATCTTCAAAAAGTGTAGAAAATGTACAAAAGGAAAACTACTCCAACAACTGATGAAATTCTAATAGAAAAATCAATCCAAGAATTATAAGTATTCACCTTATGAAGGAATTTAGAGTATTGAAGTATAAAGGTATTTATGTCAACTGTGGATTCTGAAAGTTGGCCGTACGGACCGAGGAAAAAAATAATTTCTTACTCAGACACTTATTATGGGTTAAAGAAGACCGATCGTGGACTGTTAATGATTGGGAAAAATTGTTAGAGCAGAAATAGAAATCAAGTATAGTTAGAAGAAGTAATGACGAAATTTTGCTGCCTTATCTTATACAACAAACACCCTTCTAAAAATTTGTTTGAGGTTTCTTATAACAAAGCTTACATTAGGAGCCTCGATCTTCTTGGATGCATGATAAATTGTGATATATAGAAATATATCGCTGTACGATTATTCTATTCATGGGTGCATGACTTGATCCCTTGTCACAATTGAAGTTACTCTATAGTTTCATGCAGGAAAATGTTTGATTGGTAATTTCCCAAACCGAAATTCCTTTTGAAAATTGATGGCATATTCTCAAGAATTGTATAGATAAGATGAATTACACGATAAGAGAACAAATTATGAAAGAACTGTACAACTGCAGCGCTATTTGATGATCATGTGAGTACACTAGTGAATCAATGCCAAGACGTGGTTAGAGGTTATTTAAAGGGAAAAAAAAAACACGATTTTCGTATTTGAATTTAGCCCAGAGTTTCATGCAGGAAAATAAAATTCTTGATTGGTAATTTCGTTGACCGAAAAAATCTCCATTTGAAAATTTACTCCATATTCTCAAGAATTGTATAGAGGAGATGAATTGCACGTTAACAGAACAAATTATGAAAAGAGCTCTTCAAGTGCGGCTAAGACGTGATAAGAGGAAATTAGAGGCTTCTTTTGTCCCTAATAATTGAAACATTTTTCATTAATTTCTTTCAAATTTATAAAAAAAATTAAATTTATAAATATTTTAAATTTACTTCCTTTTTTTATTCAGGAAATGGATTGCATTGTGAATCAAATGATGACTGTGGCAGAGTACCTGGGATGGGACGTGACTGAGCTCAAACCAGTAAGTCTCTCCTAATTATTCTTCTTAATAATATTTTCTCTTCATCAATCATTAGTCATTTTTTTCTCTTTCATTAAAACTATTCAGTTAAACTGTGTTAAAATTGTCATTATCAATTAACTAAAAATATAAATGGGTCGTTTATGTTTTGAAACGTAATTATAATTATCATTAACTGTTTAAGAATTGAAATTTTTATATTTAACTTTTTCGTCGACCAATAGCTGAGTGGTTAGAGTTCCTGAATCCTTGGCTCTTGGTCCCGGGTTTGGGCATGGACATTTCCTCTCTCTCTCTCTCTCTCTGAGATCATAATAATTTGATCTAGGTACAAAGTATATGCAATAACAATTCACACACATCTAAGTAAACGAAATATATGTTTTTTCACTGTTATGCATATCTAACTCAGTGTAAAATAGTCGTGCGCAGTGAAATGCGCGGTCAAGGTTTTTCAATCCATGTTTGTAGATGAAAAATACCAAGGCATCCATATAAGTTTTATTTCACGCTTTCTATGTAGTCTCAAATTAAATTTTTTAAGATAATAAGTGAGCCAGTCAATGGTTGAGTGGTTAAGCATTCTTATCTCCTAGGCTGTTGGCCCCGGGCTCGAATCCCGCATGGACGTTTCCTTTTTCTCTCTGTGTATCTTTGTCCACTGAGATGATGGATGTCCCGCGGGTTTTGTTGTAGGCAATGCTACTTGCACCTCCTTCACAGACCGAGTGGTTGGGGGTGACTGTCATTCAGTGCCCCACCATTAAAAAGACTTTTAAATCCAGCGCTGCTGTTGTCAAACTGTTGATTATATAGCGGGAAAGAATTCACAAATTCTAAAAATATGAAATGTAGTGTTAAAAATAAAATCTTAAAAATTACTTTTGAATATGACGTGAAATATAAGTACCTTGTCAGTAATTTAAGTTTATTAAAAACCATTAAGTGCAGTAAAAATATTTTATCAAAACAAAAAATCATGCATTTCGAAATGCTTATAAGTAAATTTATGTTAAAACTCATCTTTTATTTACTGTGACAAATAAAGGAATCCTAAGTTCTGAAAACCATTTGGTATCAGGAATATCATCATTAAATTGATTAAAAAATATTAAAATTTTTAACTTATTCATTTTTTTATTATCACATGAATACCATATTAAGTTTCCTTTTAATTATTTTTAATAATCAAAATTTAACACACTCTTCTGGTTTCAGAATATCGATGAGTTTTGATTTGAGGAAATTTAAAGTCTTAATTTTAAAAAAGAAACTATTTTTCGCAATTCAATTACTAAAATTTTCTTACGATTGTTGAGTATTTCCATGTAAAGTTGAATATTTTGTTGGTATGAGATTCAATAACACCTTTTATATTAAAAAATGTAATGTAAATAAAATGACAAAATAAGTGAAAAGTAGAAGAAAGTCCACACAAACATCTTAAAATATAAATGATACTTATTTTAGTGATGCATAACACATATTTTTTCTTCTATCAAATAATCATGTTTACACTTAAATGATTTCTGTATTTATTAAAATAAAACGAATGGTGAATCTTCTCAATTTCAGATTAACTACTCGCATATTTCATGATAACGAAGTTCGTGGTGCGGAATCCACATTTAATTGCAGTTCCTAGTTTAATGTGACCAAAAATGTATTCTAGAGGATTGAACTAAGCTAAACCATCCTTATAACAATAAAGGCCGTATTCACCAAACATGGGTTAACTTGAGTGTAGCCTATCTCGGATATAACTCAACTCTAGCATGGCTCACTGATTCTCATTCACGAAGCAGGGAAATTCCCGTGTAAAACAACTGTGGAGTTAACCGAACACGATATGTAAGACGGTTTCTGATTGGCTAGCAATCTTGCACATCAATGTCAACAAACATATCGCTTAAGTCCGCCATTGTTTGCTGACTCGGCGCTAACACTCCGAAATCATAGGGTTATTCTAGGGATACATATAGGCGAGTTAATCGCTGTTTTTGTCGTGGTGAATAACGTTTCATGACTTAACTCACTCTTTACCCTGAAACCTCGTTTAACTCTGGTTGGTGAATACGGCCGTAAATGATTCAAAATTCTAATAACTTAAAATCCGGTTTCATTTTCATGATAATGCCAATTAATTGACTTGTTTACTCTCTTTTATTACACTGGTTATCATAAGTTAAGGAAAATTCACAAATATGATCACGCAAAAAGCTATGCGTGGAATTTAATTAAACTTGTTTACATTATACAACACATAGGATTGTACAAAATAGTATAAAAATAAATCACATGAGAGAGACAATTATAGTGCTATAAGAATTAGCATGTGTATACAATGAACAGATGAAAGGTGTAGGTTTGGTATAGGAAAATTACCTTTATTATGGTGCATGATTCACCTATAAACAATACAATACATGCAGCGATGCTCTCAGTTATGCGGTCTATTAATTGTGTAGGAAGTGTGAGCCTTCCAAAGCAGTTGATGCCTTGGCTCGGGTCCTAAGAGAAACTGAGAGTAGCAACACGCCATTCTACAGCGTCCCAAACATGTTCTATTGGAATAAAGTACGCTGATCGAGCTGGCCACAGGGTGCGCTCACCCCAAACGCAGACGCTGTCTGATACGCATGCGTCTCTTTTACGGATGTTTGATGGATGAAGACGAGATCCAAGTTCTCACCAAATAAAATACGCCTACTGTTAGGTTGGAGGCTAGACCTGGAATTATACATAAAGAGAACAGTCCTCCATTGATTTCGCGTTCAGTCGACATGTTGACGTACCCATTGCAAAATTTCCCGCTTATGGCGTGACGTAATCGAGATTCAAATGACTGGTTGTCTCACATAAAGTCCACGCTTTTGAAGCCTTTTCGCGAGGTTGATCTGGATAGCAGCCTTCCGGATCTTCAAACGAGAAAGTATCTGAGTTCAATCGCGGCTCTAATCCTTCCTTCCCATAAAAACAAATATCTGTCACAAGCGCATGGCTGAACCTCTTGGATTCCAAATCCGTGGTTAGAAAAAGTTTATGAATCACAGAAGGACTCCCATTTTGTTACTTCTATCTGACTTTGTGCTACCTCCCAATAACTCGCTATCAAAATTGTTCGGCCAAATGATGCATTGTTGCAATTACACTATTCCAAATCTCAGACACCCAGCGCCACCTTGCTCTGAAACATCGATTTTTATGCACCTCACAAACGACAGCAGCACCACTGTTTTGAATAATGTCATATATTTCATCTTTTTTTTTTACTTACAAATATATTCAAATTTTAATAAAATTGGCTTATTTTTAGGAGAGTTATTTTTGTGATATTTCCTTAATTTTTAATAACCAGTATAGTTTATCGGAATATTAATTGCTCACATAAAAATTAATACATTTATTATATTTCTGTTCAGTGTGATAAAAATTCGTAAACTTTTCTGCAATAAAAGTTTCAAAATAAATTAGTTTACTTTTAATAATGTGTTTAATTATAAGGAATTTGTAATTTGTACTATTTTAACTATTGTCAAATGTTTTTTATGCAAAATGCTTTACAAATTTTGCTTTTGTTATAAACCGCGTTTATTCTTAATTAACCTGTTTTCCTAACTCATGCGTAAATATTATGTTGCATTCGAAAGTTTTGTTTTGTACAGATTCATTGAATCTTCTTCCGTAGCATATAATTACGTTGATATATCCAAAGACCGCGATCATAATAGAAAATTGTTTATTAAAAATGGACACGAAATGACAAAGGAATTGAGAGTTTTTTAAACGATCACTTTTCTATATTATCACCAAATCTATTTCAGCATATATCTGAGTGCAGAACAACTTTTATATCCAGCATGGAAGAAATGTTGGCTCTGCTCTAATAAGTCAGTTTATGAAAATTATTTTCATTTTATGGTCGAAAAGAAATTTAACTTCTACCAGAAAAAAAATAGTCATTTATCCCCTGGACTGTGGTTCAAAGGGGGATGAATTCTGACTTTTCACTTGATCTTTTTCAGAATTGCCAAGAGTATCCAGCAGTATGGGAACATTTACAGGAAGACTTACACAAAGACGCTTTCTTAACTTAACTGCGATATTCTGTACCTATAGAAATGAATCGTGGCTAATATCTCTGAAAGGGATCATTCTCTGAGCCACATTATAATTCCTGTCACGCTGCAAGTAGACCATAATAATGTTTGGTTAGGGAGTCGTTTCCATTACTAAGGCGTTTTGAGTTCAAATTCCGACCCAATTAAAGATCCGTCTTGTACACTAATGGTGACTGCGGCCACGTAAAATAAGTCGTAATCGCAATGTTCTTCAAGTGAAATGATACTTCTGAGAGTGGTACGTTACGTCTGAGGGATTCTTCTGCTTTTCCTTGCTTCTAAATTACGAATATGCACCCATTTGCTTAAATGCTTCGCAAACTTGAGACGAAGTCAAACTTCAACCTTTCATCTGAAACGGTATCTTAAATTCTCCATTGTGATTTGTTGGTTTGAATTTTGTTTTTATGGCCTTGATCGAGAAACTTCTGTCGATCAAGTTTATAGGTCTGAAGTTGTTTTGAAACAACATTAAGTTTCAGCTTTAAATCTGCTTTACTTCCCAACATTTCAGCTGTACTATTAGCACTGTTTGAAACTTTCCTGCAATTATTGATCCACTGAAAGATTATTGGCGTCATTTAACTTCCCTTACTTTTTAAATACTGGAACTCATTTCATTTGTGTCTTCCTTTGCATCTACCCTCTTGCGTTTAAAATTTAATATTCTGAGTAAACTGTTATGTATTTCAGCAGATCTTTGATACTTCTGAACTGCTAACTTTGAATTTTTATGATGTTCTTAGATTTTGCAAGATATGATGGTTGAGATCGATTATGACGCTGACGGAACCGTTTCCCTGGAAGAATGGAAGCGTGGTGGATTGACTACAATTCCTTTGCTCGTACTACTAGGCCTAGATTCTGTGAGTATTTTTTTTATCATTTCAATGCTATATTAGAAAGTTTTCCTCTCATTGAAATGTTTAACTTTTCCCTGGAAATAATAATTATTTATTCAATTACAAGAAAATTCTTAACGTATTAATTGTTCATTCATATTTACTATTTATTTACTTTATTTTAGAGAATGACCAAAATTTTAGACAAATTGTGTTTCCTTGAGTTCAGAAAATTTTTATAGCCTTATACTTTTTTATGAGGAAACCTTGTAATAATACAGGATGTCATGTGTAGAATTTGTAATCATATTAAATTTATGTATAAATGTAATTTATTTATAAACTTTTTCTATTGTAAACCGATTTTCACTGCTATTAATCATCCTTGGAAGATCTGACATATGTTATCAGCTCCAAAAGTTAATTAATCATCAAAAATTTTATAATCGTAAGGATATTAAAAGCAACCCAGAATAGGATCCTATGAAGCAGGATTGTTGCAGCAATTTTTACAGGTGGAATGGATTTTTCCTCCGCTATCAACTGAAAGACATTTAAGATGTCCACTTGTTCGTCTAGCAAAGCAGTTAGAGAGCCACTGTCACATTTGATTTCTAACAACGGGCGTAGACACTGTATTCAATTGGATTTAGGTCTTTTATTTGAATTTAGTTCTAAATAAGTAAGTGAAAGACTACCATTTCATTCTCACTACCCTCTTAAACCAATCTTGCAGCGACCTCATTACCACCAATGTTAACATGTGATAAGATTTGTTGCAGGTGAATGTTATGGGTATAAGAGATCTTCCTTACTTTGAGCAAAATATCGCAGATACGCTGGTTTTATCGTTTGCCAGTCACTAAGTTATTGTAAAGACCTTCGATAAAGACCATAGCTGTACAAAATCCTAATTAGAAAGTATGATTGCATCAAGCCCTAAATTAATCGCGAGTACAATCTTCTGTGCAATTAGTACCAACTTGCACTCTGTATCTCAATACAACTAATAAGTTCTAGAGCCTAAGATGGTTTTTATGGTGAGTTAGCTTGTATGAAGAAGATTTTGGATCAAAGTGGAAGAAACATCTGAAAGATCAAAATAGTAGATAAAGATATAACCTCTCGAGAGATTAGGAGATATAAGGACTGAATTTCTTGAATCTTTAACTTCAATACCAGTGCAGATAGAAGGAAAGTACAGTGTGCAGATAGAAGGAAATATTGGAGCCGTAACTTTATATTTTATTGTAATAAGCTTGCTCATCTACTAATATACAGTGGTTGGTGTTAAACAGGGCTATACAAGAATGTATTTCTGGGCACCCAGTTGCTTACATTCTAATTTCTGAAGACACATGAATAAATTGAATAGCTTGGTGGTAAAAGAAATCTCCTGGAAGTGTCACTGAAGGATTGTTCTATTATCTTCCTGTATGGCAAAAGAGCACTCTTGGACTTTTTCTAGGAGTCTTTTTAACCAACACAGAAACTGCTCACTTTTTCCTCCTTATGTTTATATTGATATTCACTGTAATAAATATTAATGATCTCAAATATATATCAGTTACATTTGTAACAATTGCATATTACTAAACTATGTATCTCTGTGAATGTTAAATTATAAAACTATCTAAATACTCGTTAAGTAAATAAAAAGAGCAACAATGATACATATTTACAGTATACTCAAAATATCTTATTTCACGCATAATAAAGTTTTGATTCTTGAATGAAAATTTTGTTTTTATCTTTATTATTCATGTTTACTGTATTTTACACAAATATGTGTTTATAGAGTTGATAAATGAAAACTCGTGATATTTCCTAATTGTACATATATTAATTATTGAATTCCATTGATGTACCTCAAACATGTTCTGAAGGTAAATTCATGGTTTAAGTGTGTCTCTGAAGAATCTTCTGGGACAATTGCAGGATTTCTTTCCTATGTGAAACCTAAACCAAGTCTTATAAGCAGTAATTTTATTTCTATTATTATAGATAATAATAATAAATAATGATAGATAGAATTATATATTCTATCAATGTATATTATCAGAGCAAAAGGGTTTCATCAATATTTGTTTAAAAAAATATCGATCATTGTATCAAAAAGTATTTCGGGCAGCCGTTTATGATGAATATTTTTGTAAAACAATTTGCTTCCTCCTACTCACTTCCCGATTATTATCATTTGAAAGAGGAAGTGTTTGCAAGATCAATACTGTTGAGAAATTTTAAAAAGAAGTTAAAATTATATCATCAATTTAATCCAAACTGTGCTTTCTGAATATTTTTACCCAAATATTTCTGCTTGAAATTTTAGAAGGTAAATCATCTTAAAATTATACTTTCAATTCACATTTCTCAATCACTTTCAAAAAAGATTGAACTCTTGAATTACATTATACCCTATCTAAATTAATCAGCAACTCAAATACTTCAATGCTTCTTAACTTATCTTCAATATTCTTTGGTATATGTTTCTTTTTCTGCCCGCATCGATCAATCAACACCAATCGCTTTATAATTTTGAACTACGGTCAACTGAGACATATGAGCTGACGCCTTTCTCTCAACACATCTCTATACTTTTGAAGTTAATTTTTGAGGTTTAAAAGAAAAAGTGAATACATCCTTTTGATGAAAGACTTGAAAATCTCATTTAAATTAATTCAACTTAACAGAATGATTTGCTTTTGTTTTCACTGATTTTAGTTTCCAAGATACTTCGTATAAACTTTACCTGAAATTATGTAACGATTATAAGATTTGTGTAAGAAGTTTTTCTCTTACACAAGAGCCACCAATAAAACTCCCAAAAATATTTTTTGTAGAAACCTCCGAATACATGGGGCTGTTTTCTCCATTCCATGATTTATTTCCACATGGAATAACTTTTTATGTATAGTTCCTTACACTCCTGTTGGTCTACATATAATTTATGAAATGCTTTCACCTAAGCGGAAATTTAACTATTCAGTCCAGCGAAAATTCTCATAATTTAAACAGACATTATCTTAAGGGCGAATAGTAATTTTTTTTTTTTTTTTACATGAAAAGTTTTGTAAGAAATTAGTGTTTGAATAATCTATTTTATGTACTTACTTTTATTACATTAAATTATTTAGCAAAGTTCTTATTTTTATCAAACAAAATCTAAAACTTTTGTTAAAATTTTCAAAATTTATTAATGTTCTGCTATGAGCGTTAACAACTAACACTTTATTACTACAGTTAATTGATTTTTGCCAAATAACTAATTTGTAAATTTGTGATTCAATCATTCTCTTTGTCAAATTAAAATATGACATTCTATACATGAAATAAGAATTTTAAATTAAAAGGTTCTTATATATTATAATGCAGTTTCACTGATCTCTTAGTGACTGCTCCCATAAACGCAATTCTCCATTACAAATTAAATTTTTGTAAAATTTCTTTTTCCGAATTCACTTATATGCATTTTTCGTTTATTTTTTGTATCATCTGGTGTTTTATTCATTCTTTAAATTTATGCTTTAGAAACTTTGATCAACGTTAATGATCGGGAAATCTTTTAATTGGTGTTAATTAATTCCAACAGTAAACGCTAATTAATTATTAATGGAAAATTTTTATTCTAAACTCGAAATTATAGCTGATATTTTTAATAAATCCTAGTGGAATTTATGTCAGTAGATAAAGTCAGTAGTAACTGTTTATAAGCGCCAATACCTTTTCTTCCCACATTTTTTGAAGCAATCCGTCTGGAATCCCACTTTGTATGCATTTCAGAGTAATCAGTACCTTCGAGCAAAAATGTCGTTGAATACTTTTGGATCATGTCTTGGCAACGCCTTATGACATTCTAGGTTCTTATGGATATATAGTTGAAGTAATGTTGAAGAAAAAACGATATCATTTTGGTCTGTTAGTTTGTGTTATGACCCACTGTAACTGAAGAAAACAAAAGAATTCCTTGAAGGAAAATAAGTTAGTCATTCACGAGCTTCGACAAAGAAGCCAACTGCTTCCGGACACTTTTTGATTCTAGATTCAGATGTAATTTGTTTGAAAAATTATATGATTAAATAATTGAGAATGGAAAATAAAACAAGACAAAGTGCGGTGACCATCAGCAAAACGAATGGAGGGATGAGTAACAAAATAAAGGTACTTTTTGAGGAAAGAAACAGTGACTAACAATATTTTACAGCGAAAAAAATGTGTTTTTAAAAACGTAGCTTTGAAATAAAAAAAGTAAATTAGAAACTGATTTGTTTTCAATAACATAAAATAAGGATGTCTTTAATTATGTATTTTATTTTGCATATGTTTTTGATATAATCCATGCTCATATAAATATTTTCATCCATACTACATAAAGATTTTCAATAGAA
>JAPDSC010078804.1:0-23488 GCA_026290005.1 Latrodectus geometricus | reverse complement strand
AAAAAAATTTAGTATCTAATAATTAATTTTTTAATTTTACAAACTCTCGATTTTAAAATTTTTACCGGTCCCTACTTGTGTATAAAGACGAGCATATTACTATGTGAATAACAATTCTTTACTTTGCTTTTAAAATATGCGAAATTCTTGTCACTATTAATCTGATTATTTCTTCTATGAAACAAATTGGGATATAATGCGAAATTTAGCGTTTGATTCCCCGTGCTTTTAAAAGAAATTACTTTGATCTATTCGAATGAAAGTGACAGAGGATAAATAAGTACGTTTGATAACTCTTAAAAGACGCCAAAAATCAAAACAACTCAGTAATGTAGAAATAACGAAAAATTTCTGTTTAACCGGTTTATTTTAATGTAAAATTTGCATGAAAAAAATTATTTATCCCGTCTTAGCTTCAGCTTTAAATCTCTTCTATATTCTTTTTATCAGAAACATCTAAAGAAATAGAAATATTTTACCGTTCTCTGAAGAAGACGGCAGAAAATGAAATAGCTTAGTTAATTTTTCCACTATGAATGCAAGTAATTAGAAAGTAAAATCAACAATCAAAGATATATTTCTTAAAGTGTTCAAGATAATGTCGTAAGTAACCGGTGTTTATGTATAAATTTTAAATAAAATTATGTTTTGGGGTAAAACTACGCATGCATAATTATTTTTCATTAAATTTTCTACTTCAATGGAACAATTTTTCCATAAAACTTTGAATTGGTGTTAAAAGTTTTGCGTAGAACTTTTCTTAAATGAAATAAAATTAATTTCTTAAATAAATTTCTTGAATAAAAATATTTTTTCAAATTTATTGAAAAATACATTAAATAAATAGAATAAATGAATAAAATAAGTAGAATGTAATTAACTCATTATTTTCACATCTTAATCTATTCCAATAGATTTATGAAAATAACAAAATATGAATTCTGGATGCTGTCTAATGGAATCCATTCATCCCTGTTGTAATTCAATTAACATCTAATTTATTCATGCAACATGAGATCCTTTATTATTAATAATCAATCGGATTACTCTTTCAGTGCTCTCAAAGATATTGAATACTCACATTTTACCGGTATCTCAGGCTTCTTCGCTTGCCAGAGGGAAAAGTGGCATAGAATCTGATTCTGCTCGCACATTGTTACTCAGGCTGCATCTCAATCAATAATAATACCGATCATGTAGTTAAAAGTTTCCATTCTTCAATTTTTTCCGGTTACCATGGTTACAGTTATAACATGTTATTTATCACTAAAGCATTTCAGGTTGCTTATATTCCGAGGAAACACGATAATTCTTGACACATAAACTTTCAGAGTTAGGTCATTTCCAAAATATACGTTTCAATTATTGAATTAACTCCAATTATATATACATCAAGATATTTATTATTAAAAATGTCGGAAAGCAGTGAAGAAGGTAATTAATGAAGGTATCCCAAGTTGTCTACCTCAGTAGCAAATGCAATATGCATGTTCTAAATTTGAGTATTCACAATTTTCATAACGATGACGTTTATATGTACGTTTGGGATGAAATCCAAAGGTGCTCAAGAAAAAAATTTAAGAAGTGAAAGACACATTATAGCTTATAGTGACATGTGTGCAGGGCATAATAGAAACATTAAAGTATCTTTAATGTGATTAAAAATTGTCCAAACTTTGTAAAATAATGTAAAAATCTTTAGATCACAAATTTTTAATATCAGGACATTTGTTTTTACCAAATGATAGAGACTTTGGCGTGGTAGAAATGTCATTAAAAATTAATTTTCTGTTCGTTCCCCATTATTATTAAAACATTTCGAAAAATTAATAACTTTAGTGTAAATGAAATAAGACAATAAGATTTTGTATCAACAAAATTATTAGAAAACGCGATTTTTAAAAAGGTAAAGAATTCTGATAGAGAATTAATAACCTGGTTAAAATATGTTGAATGCGTTTTGTCAGAAATGAACCACATGAAATTTTCTATAAGACATCAATGAATGAAGATTTTCCTCTATTGAAATCTGATAGAGTACCAGCAACGAAAAAAACAAACTTATAACTCACCTCCGAAATCAGCCAAATATATGTTGAAGAACTTGATAAACCTTTGGTAAGACGATGAAACATTCGAAAAGCTGAAGAGCATGCTTAAAATTTATTGTTTCGTTCATTTTTTTGAAAAACTTGCATATAGCTCTTTATAGGAGGGCATGATATGTGACAGCATTCTGTCAATTTCCAGTCACGGTTTTTCTTGGAAACGGACTTGCTGATAGTGTATAGACACTCTGAAAGATCAGTATTTCAAATTTTTTTTATACCTTTCCATTTATCTGATACTAAGTGTCTTCATTCAGCAAAGACTGAAGGATATTTGGTTTCAATACTGATGATAACGAAATGTTTAGCTTGACAAAAACTTTTGGAAACTTGTGTGAGTTCCAAAAATTCAGACAATAATGCTTATTATAGTGAGATAATTTAATTGATAATTTTCCTAGCGAACGGAATTAGACTCTAATGTTTGTCAATGTATTATGATGAACCTCCATCAGCAGTCTATAATGGTGTATGAAATCAAGACCATTATAGAGTGAAAACCTGTGCATATAAAATGCTAATGCATACAAGCTGAGATCTGAATTTAGGAGTTTTTTAAGCACTTAATGCAGTTTAGGCAATATTTGATGATCTAGTGATTGTTAAAACGGTGAAGAAAGAAAGATACATTGGCGCATGTATTAATAAGAAATTCTCGAAGTAGGTATTCATCACTTAGATATTCGAATTTTCTTAAAGTCGTTTTATAGGTATCGGCTTTCCTTGCTTACCTAGACGAAACTACATGTTTTAGGGTATTGTTAGGTTTTTCTTAAAATATGCCAGCAAAATATCAAAATATTTTGAAATCAATTTCGAGAATAGCATCTTCTAAACTTTCTACTATCTTGCTGGTTCTCAAGTCTTGAGATGTTTAACATTAGATAGTTAATGTGATGATTTGAGATCTCCAATTGGCTGTTGTCATCTACATTTATTACAACATCAGCCATCACTGTCAGAAATCACCATTTGTTATCGCCAGTATTGAAACATTGGTAAGTAATTATTTTAAAAGTAAAGTAAGAAATAACTGATTTTTTACGCGGATAGATTGGACACTCACCAGCAGTGCTTGATGGTCTTCAGATTGATGACAGGAGTTTGTTTTTACTTGGTGCTTCTGTGAAAGGAATAAATATTATATCTTTAACAAAGTCCTCAGATTGCAGTACGGAATTGAATAACCCTAATTTAATATTCCAATGTATGAAGGCTAAAACAAATTGCATCTCTACTTATTAGAATCAAAATTTGAACTTGAGCCCCAATGGCATTTTCAATCAGAGGTTTTGTCGGCTATCATATATTTTCGGGTGATCATATCCCATCCAAATTTACTACCAATGATTTCATGTGACATTTCTGAATTTCCTCTTCACAATAAATTTAAATGATAAATATTTATTTAGTGTAAATGAAAACTAAAATATATTTACAATGCATTTATAAACAGATACGGTAATCTTAATACATCAGATTCCAGTATCAGCTCCATAATCGATAACCATTCTTTATTTGTTATTAAAAAGCAAAGAAAATATTTGTTGTTAAGCAGTGAGCGAATACAAAAATGGAAATTGAGAAAAATATTTGGAATGTTTATCACTCATATCTCTTCCTGCAGCTGAGAGATGGACTGATAAGTCTCCAGCTTGGCGCTCCTAATTATGTGCGACCATGTACGAAACTGATCTTTACAATAGATATCTTAGGTCTTCTAAAAGAAGGGGAATTTTTTCAAAGACCCGCTTTTATTTCTTAAGGATTTCATTCATTGCATTATAAATGAATTCATATTATATATGCTAATATTATACAAATGTATATTTAAATGGCTCGAAAAATTTTAAGTTATTTTGGAGAGTAACTTATTTTTAAAAAATGTGTAGGGCTTAAACATGGTCTTAAGCAAGTCTTTATTAATTAAATTTATAATTATAATTTATAAATTTCTTCTAAGATAATGGGTGAATGTGATTTGCCCTATAAACGGGTTTGTGGTGGTGTGACGTGGACAATGCTACTCGTACCTCCATGACTTGGTTCACATGTGCCCACCAGGTAACGCTAAATTGAGTAACAGTTTCCGGCCTTTTTGTGGGTGACGTGGGTCCGGTCACCCTGCGCTTAGCCATTAGAAAAAAAATGTTCTAAAAAATACCGTGATTGGTTTCAAATTAACTGGTTGCAAAAAATCTTTTTATATGTTTAAATTTCTCAATATGATAATAAATAAAATTTACCATATAAAGCATTTTATTAATGGATTTTTCGGCATGAAATCATGTAAATATATATTTGTATACTTATATTAATAATCTTATAATAAGTTTGTGATTAATGCTTATTCCAATAAAAATAAATGTTCTTTTCTACTCTCGCAAAACTCCGCCATCTTTTACTTCAAAAAATTGTTTTTCGTCTTAATATTAAATCATTTATGATTAATAATGTCTTTTTGGAAAAGTAATTTGTATTGAATGAATGAGATCAGATAAATTTCTATCAAATTTATTGATAATTTCTATTTATTTTTCCTCGTTTTGTATGAGGTATATATTCAGTTCAGAATTTTCCCTTCAAAAATACTTAATTTAAAGCAAATGAATATTAATTTATTTTAAATTTGAATGCATATAGTTTGCAAGAATTAGTTGGACTAGCATTCTTCAAAATGTTAATGATTTTATTTTAAAATTAAAAATCATTTCTTTCATAGAGAATTTCCCTTCCGTTGAAAATTAGTAACATATCCTTGTTTACAGCAGGCAAAATCAACGTAGAATATTTCATATAATTATTTATTAAATCAATTATTATATAATTTGTTCATTTACTTTTGGAACTAGTATCAGAAATGATATGTTTGCGAATGACTCGCAAAAGGAATTACTTTATTTTTAGGATTGATGTTATGGAGGAATCCATGTAACAAGCAAAGTAAATGGTGTTCTACCTTCGCCACAGGTTGTTTTCCAAGAGAACATCTTATAGATAATGGGTCAGTATATTTCTTGGGAAAGCTGTCAAATATTCATAAATCCCACATTCTTTCCAATCACATTTGGCAACAGAAGATGGCTGTTGCAATTCCATTTTCTGTATGTTGCGTTGTGGTGGGTTCCTGGTTAATCCCGTGGAACAATAGAAAAAGCTTCTATTACCTTTCGGTTTTGTCTTCTGCATGATGGCAAAACATCCATTTTTCGTTGTTCGACAGCAATAAAATTGAACCTTTCAATACAAAGTTTTAACTTTCTTATGAGTTTCAAAACCTTTGGTTCAATGAGTTGTTAAATTATTTTAAAAACCCCAAATGAAAATAATGTTGTGGCTCTTATTCAGCAATAATGACTATTTACATGACTCTAGCTCCAGGATCAATCCACACTTACTCGCTTTCTCAGTGGACACTATGAAGCAACAAGTGTTTTATGAAGGAGGCTGAACACATTGTCTAGACAGGACAATCTACTTTTAGTTCTTCAGGGTGCACAGTTTCATGAACTTGATCCGCTAATCTCAGGGATGTGCAACAACAATCCTTCAACTCTGATTATTTATGCAAAATTTAATTTTTATCTAATGTTTGTTTTAGAATTTTCAGTATTAAATTATATGCTGCTTAATTTTGATTTGAAAGCAGACGATTATTCTTTCTGCACTTATCGCCTTGGAGTGAAAACAAAAAGAGCTTTATAAAATACAACCTAACTGTTTTTCTTTCCCAGAATGTGAAAGACGATGGGAATCACGTGTGGAGGCTGAAGCATTTCAACAGACCAGCCTACTGCAACTTGTGCCTCAACATGCTGGTCGGCCTTGGAAAGAAAGGATTGTGCTGCATATGTGAGTCTTAAACTGATTGATTTTCTTAGAAAATGCCCTTTGTGAAGAAAGTTATAAAACTCTCATGAAAACGTTCGTCTATACTCATTTCTTTAAGTAGAGTATTCATTAATACTTAGGAAGATGATTTTTAGTTATTAAAATTTTGTATTGATTTTTTAGAATATTATAAGACTTAAAACTTGATATAAAAATGTATGATATATGTTTTTTCCATCATTCATTTTAATTTCTTTATTTTAATTATTGTAATGCTGTGTGTTAAATTCAATATTCGCCTCATTATTAGTTTTTCTTTTAACGTTATGTGTACCTATTATAGTGTTATTTATAATATTAATCGCACTTATAGAAATTATATTCGTGTTATCGTGAGTGCCATTATGCATAAAAGTATAGTTATTCTTTCCAGTATAAATAGTACTTATATGTACTTTTTTTGTAACTGTTATAAGTGGTTTTCTTAAAAAATTTTAAAAAGTTAGATTCATGATGGAGGCATTTATTTAGTATCTTACTTTGTAAAGTGTGTGTGTGTGTGTGCGTGCGTGCGCGCGAGAGAGAGAGAGAGAGACAGAGCTAATATCTTAAGTTCCAAACTTTTTTTTTAAGTGTTCGATAATTTTTTGAAGCAGAATAAACTAAAACTTATCGAAATGCCATTTAATTACGAAATTACTTTTCCCTTTTTAATGAATTCACATAAGTTAAAGGATTATTCTTTAGAAAAATTAATTTCCCAAGTATAAAAAGTGAAAGGTATGGTTGTAAATTAAAAATTTACACAAATAAATTTAATAAGAATATCATATAAAAATAGTCTTAAATTAAAAATATCATAGAAGTGTACCAAATTTTTTTTCAAGCTATTGTATTAAACAAGTTTTAGCTTGCATGAAATTCAAACAATGTTCATATCCTTCAAGTATTTTATTAATTAATTAATATCATTTTTTAAGAATTTCTTTGGTGTAACATTCATTTCTATTACAATATTTAGAAATATATTTGCCAAATATTACGTTGTGTTTAATAAGAATAGCGAATAAGGTTCTTGTTATTTAGAACAATTAAAACAGCAACAAAGTTATCTCAACTTTTAAAATTAAAAAAGCAGATTCAGACTACTGATTGCCTGGCACCGAACTTTAACACCAGTTATTGACAATATTTAATGTTATAATAACTAAACAGCTTTCTCTTCAATTTTAAAGAAATTTAATTCTACCCCTACTTGGTATTTATAAAAGCAATTTATTTCATTTCCATTTGCCGAGCCAAATGCGGGCCTGGTTCTAAAAATCCCATGCGTTTATTTTTTTGCGCGTTAAAACTTCTGTCGTGTAAAGGAATTCTTTAAAGAATTAAAGTAAATGACTTGACCTCACACTCTTTCAAACTTGGTTAAATCAAAGAGATCCTCTCTAAAAATATTTCTCTCTTAGAAAAGTTTTTATTAAACTTGAAATGAGTGTTATTTGTATTTTTTCCTGCTATTTATTCTTTTTAAACTCTTTCAACGACTTTTAATGAGCGATCTCATGAAGGTATGTTATGCTCTCAACTAAAAAACATATTTCATTCAACTATAGACATTTTATGCGAGAAATTAAGAGCTTTGACTTCCTATATGAAATTTTGTTTTATTTTTAGAAATTGGTTGTGCATAACCGAAATTATTCCATTTCTATGTTTAATTTTAGTTTGCAAATACACAGTGCACGAAAGATGTGTACAAAGGGCTCCAGCATCTTGTATTAGTACATATGTTAAGTCCAAGAAAACATCACATGTAAGTTACAAATATTTTTTAGTGTACAAAATCATTTCTTATGTGTGCAAATTGTATATGTTAAATTTAGGGGGAAAGTTAAGCGCACTGAAAAAAATATTTCCTCTTTGTGTGCATATTCATTTGGTAAAAACAGGTGGTTATAAAATAAAGGAAACGCCCTAGATTGATAAAATATCCTTTATTAATGTAGTGTAAGCCTTCATCAATTTAATGTAAGGTGTCATTAATATTAAGACCTCTTTTGGCGTGTAATATAGCTTTGATATGCCACGAACTCAATAAATACAAATGCTGAATAATGTTTAGAAGAAAATAGGAATATTGTGAAAGATGAGACACTGCACGCTCTTAAATAACTATGCAGGTTCAATTCTATTGAAGTTAGTTGACGATGCAGATGTTTAACCTCGTGTTCATTCCCTTCAAAGGGGATTACTTTCTTTAAGTAAACAGCAGAGTCACAACCACGATGTCCTCTTTTGTTTCTTCTCTCGCCTTCACTTCTGTTCTCTCAGTGTGGTTATGTCCTTTGAGTGCTAACAGTGTCTCTTTGGTACTGAATCACCCACGTGTTTGGTGCGATCTTCCTTTAAAGGATGATGCTTGTAATTGCGACCCCAAGAGACATTCCTTAATAGGAGGTGTGCTGTGTTCCTCAGCACATAAATTGGCTTTAAGGATCAGAATCATTAAGGGTGGCTGTGAACGTATAAGATCTTCACAGATGCATCTTGTCTGCATCGTAGTATTGGGTGATGCGGTCCCGAACTTTAAATTAATTTCATGGAAAATATCCCACAGGAGTTATTTCTGTGAAGCATTGGGAAGAACGATGAATGCTGAAAATCTTATAATAAAATATAAGAAGTTATGGTGTTATTTTGGAAGTACAGCAAAACGGGAGATCTTATTGCCTTTGAAAGAGCAAAAGCATTAGCTCGCAGAGCATGTCCTCGTAGTCAGAAAGAATCCTGGTCTCGCTACATATCTTCAATAACTTTTTCTACCTGCATTAAAGAAGTTGTGATGAAAAGTAGCCAGTGGAATTTGTTAGGAATTTTCAATTTCTATTTTGAAAACTGGAGATACTGTATATTCTACTCCTAAGGACATCGCTAAAGACCTTGAAAATTTTTTTGATGTCAAGCTCTTACAATCCTTTCATCTTTGAAATCGTACTGAACAAACGCCGATTCATTTGCACTATAAACATTTTGTCTATCAATATAAATTTCGTTTGCTTTACACCTGCGAATTTTGAATGTTATATTTGAAGAAAGCATTGCAACAGATCTATGACACCATTCCAAGACTTAACGACATCAGTTATCACATGACAAAGTTCCTTATCGAAATTATTGCTTTTGTTCAATGGGGTCTGAGTTAAAAATAAATTTCCATCCTTCTGCAAAGAAACTATAGTGATTCCAGTTTTTAAACCTGGTAAAGGTCTTCCAGATCCTCACGTAGTCAATCAATAACTCTGACGAGTTGTTTATATAAGACTCGAACGTATTGTCAATGTCGTTTCGTATGTTTTAGAAGAAAATAAATATATTCATATTAATCAGAGTACTTACTAATACTTACTTCAAAATCCAAATACGCAAAGATTTTGTGTGAAAAAATTCCATTTTCTTCGACATAAAAAAGGCGTATGATCGTACATGGCAGTATGGTATTCTCCGTTTATTATATGATTTTCCTTACGAGTTAACCGTCCCATACTATTGCAAACTTTTTTACAATCCCGTGTTTTTAGAGTAAGTGTTGGAACCAATGCTTTTACTCCAGTTGTCGCGCCTCAGGAACAGTGTCAAGATTTTTAATATTTTCATTCTCCATCAATAATCCCTTCCAGTAAATTGTATCTTGACGACCTATACAAATAACTTGTCAGAGGCCGAATATGCTTTTAAACGAGAGACAGCTGCAAACAACAATTAACAAATTTGGTGCATGTTGCGCAGCCACGCATTTACATCAAACAGTGTAAATGTTTCCGCAGAAAAACTAGCCAGAGCAATTGTCCTGTGATATATATTATATCAACACTGCTATACTTGGAGTTGGTGAAATTAAATTGCTAGAAATCATGCTTAACCGGGATATTAAATTTTCTTCCGCTTTTCTCAATAATAACCATTAAACTTGAAACGAATGTAAAAGTCTCAATTATGCTGAGATTATGTCGACCCCTCGTCATCCGTTACATTGCACAAAACTTACTCCTGTACTTGAGAAACTATATGATTCTTGATCATCAAGCAATCCACCATTCCTCTCTTGTAAGAAATCTCATGTGTAGTTTTCTGATCTGTGTAATGTTCGGATTCACACATTTTGCCCATTTGCTCATCCGTCATAGTATGATCCAACAATTACTTTTCTTTCTCATTACCTTTAATTAATGCACAAAATCGGACACAACCCTTATTGTTCTTCACTCATCGCTGTCAGTATGAATTATTGGATATTTGTATTCATAAATATTTCCAAAATAGCAGGACATATTCACTATAATCATTAATGATATTTTAAGTTGTAGCCTGCATTCTTCCTGCTGCATCTTTACTACGGAAATAATAGTCCCGCTCAATATTAAAGGTCCTTTAAAATGTCAGGAAATGCATCATAGGATAGTCGATCTCTATATTTGTTCCAAGTCACAGTTTCTTACGATTGATGGAGCAGAAAACAATGACATTGCCAATTACAGAATACATCGGACTTTATGCGTGATAGTTGGGAACGGTTGAACAACGGTTCCTTATTGAACGTATATCATACGTTCAAGAAGAACCATTCTATTGCATGGAAAGATTATTCACCAGACTGCATTACCTTTTTCCATTTATCAATAGACTTGATTTTGTGAGTGTGACCCAATTATATAGGCGACGCTTGACGTTAAGATCTGTCGTAAGAATCTTGGTAAATGTTGCTCTGAAGTAAATGGTCTGTTTTATGAAATTCATTCAATCATTGACTTTGGAGATCCAGATGCTGATTGAGCATACCGTCATCTTTGTAACAATTGTTGTTGTTACTTATTTCCGATGTCAACGGATTTATTAAACAGCGTCAGAGCAGTTTCATAAATCCGTTGGCGAGTAAAATGTCAGAAGCAGGAAGGGTAAATTTCCTCCCGAAGCCTGATGTTGGTGACACTTAGGGCAAAGAGGATAGGATTTTACACCCTGGGAATAAGTAAGATATTTTAAGTGGCGTTAAAGGCAATAATTGGTCTTTCTGATGCATGGAGGAACCAACGATTGTCTCAGCTTACTAGCCCTATACCAATCGGGAGCGCCAGTTAATTCCTCCTATTAATGTATTTCGTCTGAGAAAAGGTTCCAGGTAAATAAGTTTATCAGATGTAGAAGCTGGTAGTTTGCATCCTTCTTTAGCTAAACAGTCTGCTTTCTCATTACCAAAGTGATCCACATGAGACACTATTAATGAATATCATGTTGAAATGAGATCGGTTCAATTTGTGAATCACTGTTTCAGCAATTGTTCACTTTTGTAACATTAACAAATCACTTCAATACCCATGTATGTGTCTCTTTCACTGTCTACTATTTTGCCAAGTTTATCTTGCCCTTTTGAATTTTTCTTGTCTTGACTTTTGAAATGCCTATATTCACCACATACCAAGCAATTTTGTGTTTCGATTTTTTAAAGGGGGGAAAAATAATAAAGTACACACACGTAAAGTACCCAACACAAGAAACACTTAAAAATTGGGATGTTTTGGTCGGTATTCGAGTAGAGTATATTAACTTTTACCAAGCGTATTACATTATATACAATAACCTGTGAATAAAAATGCCTTTTATTTTCAAACATTTCCATTGTTTTGATAACCACCTGTATTTAAATTTCATATAGATTTTTATCTTTTTCATTTAGCTGAAAAAACAATTTTTACTATATTATTACTTTATTCAGAAATACTGAAAAAAAAGAGTATTTTTAAATTTATGTTATTCATTTACATACTTTAATCATTTTTATTTCTATACATACTTATATATAAATTTTGAATACTCTTGTATTTTTTTATTATCATTCAATTTACTTTTTTTTTTTTTTTTAAATTTTTGAGGAATAATTCTGTATGATATTACATTAGAAGTTGAATTTAATTTTATCTAATAAAGTCTTTCTGCCAAATAAATCATGATTTTTTTTTTACTTAAATCATTTCTAGATCAGTTAAGGTAAGGTTACAATAATGGGTGTAAGATTTATTTGCTGATAATGTGTTAATTGGTTATATTGAAACAGAGTTTCACTAAAATATCAATATTTTAGAATTTTTATTTATAAATCTTAAAGAATTAATCAAATTTATGTTAGAAATCTTAAATTCTATCATCACTACTTAATAAACAAAATAAAGTAATTTTAATTCCTTCTACTTTTGATTATTTGTCTAGGAAAATATTCACAAACTTTATTGAATACTTCATACCAATTATTTGAATATATTTTTTTTATAATTACTAAATTATTAGTAATTATAAAATATAATAATAAATATAATTTTATAATTATTAAATATTTTCAGTACGTTTCACTGAATAGTTTTAATTGAGTGTGGTGTTTCATCATTATTCAAAACATTTTCTATGATGATTTCTATTGCACTCGTTGAATATTTTCAAATATTGTTTTATCACTGTTCAAAAAATTTTTATGTAACTTATATTGTACAATTTATTTTATGATGCTTGAGATAAAGATCAGAAATGTTTCATAAATACCGCTGTTCTTTCTCAATAATTAGGTTCTACTTTCATTGGGGTTCTGTCTACATAGATAGTACTAAGACGGATGTGGTTGTAGTCTGATTCAAAATCCATGTCATTGTTCAAATTCGATTTTGCAAACTAAGATGAATTTCTGCGATACCAGTCTAATTGAGAATTTGTGGGAAGGACGGCAACTTCATCTACATAAACCACATTATCCCTAGCCTTGCTTGAATAATAGCCAATTAATGCTATTAGCTGGAAAAATAATCAGATTTGGAAATGCCCCTGTTAAGGAAGGACATCGAACACAAAAGGATGTCATATTTGTCAATAAATACACTAATGAGATATTTTTTCCGAAAAAATATCTTGGTGTTTTATAATAATTCGTATTCAGGTTTTCCATAAAAACTATCCTGAAAAAATATTACCACCATTTTATTTGAGAATAAAGAAATGAATCGCCGACTAATAAGCTCTGATCATTTTAATTTAAAAAGAAATTCATATTGCAGAAAAATTTCATTAATTGAACTTAAGAAGATAGAAAGAATTGATGGCCATTAAAAAAAGATTCTATTTTCAAAAAATTATATGAAAAAAATTCCTTCCTTAAGTCTCCTACTGAAATTTATCGCCAGAGAGCTCGAGAGGAAAAAAAAGGGATTATATGGCAAATTTTCACGATTTATGCAAATAAACCAATTATTTCTATCCAAATGAATTTTATTTTTCAGCATTACTCTTTGCACCATATAGTTTTTTTGTTATTTTAATTATTTGAAATGTATATATCTTTTAGGTTATGAAAATGCCTATTGCTTTATAATTATTTTTAATTAAATATTTTGTTTCTTTTAATTCTTTCCCTTTACGGGTAGGCTATCCATTGGAATATAAATACTGGTACTCAATTTGCATTACATAGACATACTCACCGACATAGAGTCGAGGTCAGCTCCGTTAGTTGACCTCGACTTCTGCCCTGGCAACAGTTTGCTTATGACGGCCAAATTTTATAACCCGTCTCAACTCAGGGATCGATGTACGCGTGACATTGAACCCATTATGTTTTTCCTGTATGTTTCATGTATATTTTGATTTAGGGATCGGTATTAAGATAGGCTTATTTGATCGAGAGCCTGTTCTAGCAAAAAGCATTTCATTGTGATGATTACAAAAAAAAAATGGGAAACTGATTACCTGTTTGCCCAGATAAAGGGAAAATGTATGTTTTTGCTGTGCTGTAGGCAGTCAACTGCAAAAAAAGAGAACGTCTCTTGGAATTTGAAGCTTGCCTAGCGAT
The DNA here is from genome assembly GCA_026290005.1 of Latrodectus geometricus. Classification (NCBI taxonomy): domain Eukaryota; kingdom Metazoa; phylum Arthropoda; class Arachnida; order Araneae; family Theridiidae; genus Latrodectus; species Latrodectus geometricus. The sequence goes on along the minus strand of JAPDSC010078804.1, from coordinate 9,664 downwards.
AAACATCTTCACTAGAATTTCTGAAAAAACGAAAAAATATATTCACTGTGTAAGAAAATGTCAGAAAAATCATCAAGAAAAGCCCAACTTCTTTTCCAAGGAAGAAATGGATTAATTTCATTTTAATAATATATAATTTTCTGACTATTTTAATTTGTATTTTTCCTCGCTTTGTAAATATTATAAAATTTGAAATTTTGTGATATTCGAATTCAATCTCGATAACACAACTCGAATCTTCTAAATTATGACATTTTTTCTCTTATGTCAGTCTGTCGCAACATCTGCCTTTGCCAATCCAATGAAATGGTTATCCTTTGTAATGTTGTCGGGACTGAAAGTAATAAAACCAAGTACAAAGCAAGTTGTCAAATGGTCCATGATGTCTCACGACGACATCAACAACCACACTAATGTGGTGCAATTCAGCTGTCCATCATTTCACCCGACTAACAAAGGATACAAACCTTATCTGCAACCATACCAATTTGGTGCAATACAGAAAGTCATGTCGATTGGAATAGACGAGAGTTGTTTTAAAAGTGACATTTTTCTTCTTTACCTTAAAATTATACTGATGACTGTTTAGAGGGAAAATGCTTATCTTTAGACTAAAAATGGATGGTAGCCATTTTTACCAGAGAAACTTTTTATTTCCAAGTATCCCTAATTGTTTGGGAATCCAATGATAAACAAGTTCTCAGCCAAAGGCAAATGCTTTTGATACATTTATCATAGTCTATTCAACAAAAATTAATCACTGTATATATATATATATGAGACAGCTGGATATAACTGCAACACAAGGATAATGATTTGGGCGTTTTGTGAACACAAATGATTTGTACGTTTTCCGTCCATAGTTGGTGGAGGACCATGTTTCCAATGCTGTTTATTCAATCAGTTGCTCTTATCATGAAGCTCTAACTTGAGTTCATGAGCAAAATCAAAAACATGTACAAGTAAATCCTTCCCGAAACCTGACTATTTGAATAAGTGATTGTTTCAAGTAATCTGTTTACTTGTAACATTTTCTTTTTGGCCTTCTGGAAATTTTCAATTCAACATCTTCGAAATCTTGGCACTTTTTTGATAATCTTGTTTTTTTTTCTCTCTTCATAATTGATTCAATGATTTTGTAATTAAATGCTCAAACATCAATTTGAAAGTCAATTTAATTTTCTCATTGATCATACAGAAGATCTATTTTAACCTACCATTTAAAATAAATGAAAAATATGTAGACCCAAATTAAGGATTGAATCCACAGAGACTGTAGAATAGAAATAGACTCAACTATTCAGTTGAAAGGATTATGCTATTGTATCATCTTGTATTTCCCTTGATTCTTCCGGTTTCATACTCGTGGTTGTCTCTACTTTTGTTCTTGCCACTTTTAGTTACTGTTTTTAAATATTTCTTCCGTGATATTCCAAAATAGTGATAATACTCTCTCCTTATCTCAATGTGTGCCGAGACAAGAATTTAAATTTTGAAATATAACAAACCATTCTATATAACTATTCAATGACAATTTATTACATCTGTTAACAAAGAACCATTTGTTAATTTAAATTTCCTTCAAGATTGTGAGTTCATTTCAATTATACTAACTCCAAAAGCTCCAATTATGTTAAACTATTGTATTTTTATGAATTTAAACCTTTTTTCATGTTCACATTTTTAACAAAATATTTTAGTCAATTATATAAAACTTTTGTGTTCAATAAATAGAAAACATTTCATATTACATATATGCTTGTGAAAAAAAGCAAATTCATAGTCTCTACTATTTTCAAAACTTAAGAATTTCAACTTGTAATTAAAATGTCTTTTTATGGCAGACATTGACTCATCACTGGACGGAAGGCAACTGCACAGGCAAATGCAGCAAATGCAAGAAACCCATAAAATCTTACAACGGCATAACTGGACTTCACTGTCGCTGGTGCCAGATGACTGTAGGTCTTCATTCTTTTATTTGTTTATTTAAAGAAATTACAGTCTACTTTATTTAAATAAATTATTTAACATATTTCCTAGTATTGGTTTCTCCGGAAAGTTCGTGCCGACTTTCGGTAGAGACCTGACTGAATAGATCACAATTATTGAAAACAAACGAGATATTCTAAAAGAGATAGCTTCAGCCATATTTGGAAAAAAATGTTTGGTTAAGATTCGTTAATTTTTATCAGTTTTTCACGTCTTAAAATAGAAATAAAGTGCATTAATGACATTGAATGCTTTTATTTTTCCGAAAGGCCACACAAGCGGCAAATAAGATATGCGCTGTTCATGGCGAGGATGCTGGATAAAGGATTTACTGGGCAAAATCCATTTGGACACATTTTTTGCCGAGAAATCTGTGATATTCTGGAAAAACTGATTTCTCAAGTTGCACGAAAGGTTGTGAAGCAGAATGGTGCCTATATAATTTAATAAATGTATATCAATATTTAAATGAGCTGCGTTTTAATTGTCCTAAAATATCGGCACGAACGTTTCGGACCAACCCAATATATATATATATATATATATATATATATATATATATATATATATATAGGTGTTTTTATTTAATTAATTTCACGCAAACATGAATGAAAACTTTGATCTAAAACTGTTGACATTGTACGAACATCATATGCCAATCTTTTATGTTAACTTCAAAAATGTCTTCTGATTTTACTAATGAATCGGCTGCAAGTACAGTATTCGATATGAAATCTTTATTGGTTTTCAAAACGAGCCAATTAATAATGATAAGTGGCACAGATGGACCAATCAAGAAAGTGACAACGTTTTGTTCTCTTAGCAGAATCACGGGCCCATATGCTATACGACTTTTCAACAACTTGGTTGATAACGCAAAAGTTGTCGAACAAGTCGTATAGTTTATGTGTTCACCCAGCCTGCCAATACCTTGAATGCAGATGATGTCACAGCTACGAAACAATGGTATTATCCTTCTGGGTTCTCATGTTTTATTTAATTGAAATTTTGAATGTCGCGGTCTGCAAATTGTGGCACGGAAAATATGCGATTCATAACTATATGTTTGCATGCAGTTGTGGCGTGCTTGATTATGAGTATTTGTGTATTCAAGTTATTCATAATCATGTTTAAGTGTATTTGATCACAAGCTATTTCTTATTTCTATTCGCATTAGGTAATTTCGTACAACATATTTGGAACTTACTGGCATGTTTTTATTCCAAAAATGTGGTATTGTCGAAATTATAATCAAATATTCTTTGTATCGTTTCTCAAGGGACAAAATTTTTTATTTCAAAATAAACCTAAAATCAAATAATTTTTGTTAATGTGTGTTAATTTGTGTCTTGATGTAGCATGGGCTTTCTTAAATTGCATGATTTTAATTTAATCGATTTAACGATTAATTTATTAATTTTATTTTTTTCCAATGAAAATAAGCTGTGTATCTATTACTATAATATGTTTAATTCAATTTTCTAATTGTTATTTCATATTTATCAGTTAAAAATTTGCAAAAATATTAGAAAATTCATTACTTGAAAAATATTTCAGAACTAAATTAATCTGTGGGCCTCATTTCGACAAAATAAATGAATAGTTATAAGATAATAATTCTGAACAGTATATTTAAAACAAAAATAAATGTATTTTTGTTAAACATTCACTCAGAAATTCAAATTCAGGTATTTGACATTCAACTTAATATCTAATCATGATTTAATATTTCAATATGAAATCAAAGCATTAAATTTCATTGGAAAAAAAAATATCATTATCTTTAGATATTATATAGTATGTTACCAGTTTTATATGTTTATAACATGCAAAAATATATTCTTTATACTGAACTAGATCCTAACAATAAAACTTTTAATAAGATTTTGCGAAACAAATTTACTTAAGACTGACATAAATTTTTTATCAATGAATAAACTTTAAGAAATTCTCCATGTTAATAACTGTAAATATATTTCAAATATATAAATGTGGTCTTAATAATATATTTTTTATTAGTGCCTTACTGAAAATTACCAAATAAAGATTTTTTTTATTTTTAGAGTGTGATTTTATTTGATTTTCATGATTTTATTAAATTTATAAGAAATCACAAATATTTTTTATAAAACATATTTATTCTTTGACTGAAAACTCAGTAGCTTATCGTTTCTAATTCATATTTGAGATTTATATTATAAATCAATTAATCCTATTTAAACTATTTTTCGTTCAATTATTTTCCGTCTATAGTTAATGTATGATAACATGTGCTTGAATTTTACAACATGAATAAACGAAGAAATATATGCATGTAAAGTGAGAAATAATTTGCATGAGGAAGTTTTCATAGGAAAATGTGTAATATGTGCATGTTAGAGCATAAATTGAGTATGCATTCTAATAAACTTGAAAAAGCTTATTTTTGTTGTTGTATCTGCAATATTTCAATGTTACATTATTTCGAAGTTTGATATTCATGATTTTGATCAGCCTTTTCTTTTTTTTAAGCAAATAGACGTTTACAGTTAAAACAATTATATGTTACTGATGTTTTTTTTCATAATCAATACTTAAAAATTTGCAACTATTCTATATTTAAAATAACGTCGTGTAAAATGTATTATTATTAGTAGTAATTCTTTTTAAAAGCTGATTAAAATTTTTCTCATATGAATGTATCTGTTATACAAGGTATTTGATTAGTTTCATATTTTGAAAATTAACCTTTTTCTCAGATTATTTTTGTCCATTTCTCTTACTTTATTTGCACTGGAATTAAATGGAGTGATGCCTTTAATATCTTTGAACTCTTTATAATGTATTCAAAGCCTGTGTAAGTTAATGAGGAATTTATACTGCTTGGCACACTTCGCTTCTACTTGATTTGAGCTCATCTTTCAAATTAAATTCACCTGAACGCATCTGCTATGCGTCAAGATGTTACTGCTTTTTCTCCAAATATGTCACAGAACAGGTTTGCCTCCATCGCGTTTTTCCCTTTTTAGAATCATGCAATGTCTTACGTGCATTTTTTCTTCGATTATGCTGACAGGGTTGCTAGATTAAAAAAACTGACTAATATACAAAAACTGTGTATTCAACCATTGATCGTATACTAATCTGTTTCAACTGGTTTCAGTCGGATTAGTACTTTTGATCAGGATCGGCAATGTATGACAATGCACTTGTTCAAAAGCAGTCCCAATTTATGTAATGATGTCACAGTGATGTTTTTCATTAAGTATCTTATATAATTCTTCCATAACTACTTACTTTCAGAAAAGAATGTGAATACGCATCCATGTCGTTTTCCTCCTGAAAAATCAACTCACTTTTACAATTGAATTCTATATATATTCCATACCAATGTTACTATGCTTAAAAGTATATTTCACTTTGAAATCCGAAATAATTGCCACAAGACTATTTCTTTCTCTTTTAATGATTTCCATAAAACTTTTATTTTCAATGATGAGTGAAATATTCCATGGGAAAACTTGAGTTTACACCTATTCATTTTATCAATTTAGCTTCGTATGAATATATTTAAAACCTCTTAACAAATATTAGCGAAAATGCATTCAAATGAAATTAATATGAGTGATAACTTTTTTCGAGAAATCCAATTCTTTATTTTTAAATCTTTCTATTTTTGGTTCATATGTGCATTGAATTAAGCTTTAAAATAATCAAAAGATTTTAAAGTAAAAGTGATTACAACTTCCTCATTTAAGTTTTTGTAGAATTAAATCTTTCTTTCGAATGCCAATTGATGGTATTTGATAAATCTAATCTATTACATAAATTTTAAAGAGCAGATTTCTTGACTGCGAAAATGTATTAAACTGACGACCAAAGGAAGCTTAAGCGCTTATAGAACAACGGAAAATCTGAGAGTAAACGTTTTTCAATTTCAGAATGTGCAAATATCATGCGTGCAACGGATTCAATGGTAGCACAAATAAACTTTCAAGTGATTTCCGTATGACATGTAATGTGACTTTCAAATCCAGCAAACTCCTGATTTCCAATCTTATACAAATTTCTTTAATCAGAAATTTAAGTTAGATGAACAAGGAGGATTCCGGAAGCCTTGGATATTACATTATTCTCGGCAGTTCTTTGATTTGGCGTCTAATATATGCAATAAGCTCCTGTTTATATGGAGATATGGAGTAAAATAAGAAACATTTTGCGGAGTTCATGATCAGTAATAACTCCATACCAAATGATCACATAATCTGAAGGCATAAATGCTGAACATTAGGACATGCACAGGACAATTTTGATTATTCACCATCTAAGCAAACAGTTCCTTATCTGATCATAGAAGGTCTCATGTCATGTCACTAAATACTGATTTACAAAATCAAAGCATATTTGGAATTTTACAGTTCCAGCATTTGAACCATTATAAGGATAACAATTTAAACTAGACCATGGAATGTTTCATACTGTCGATCAAGGAATTGCCAATTTACATAACATTGATCAAGCACTTGTTGAAAAATATAGAGAATTTTACTTTTTCAATCCCGGCAGAAACGAATTCTTCGCCCAACTACATTTCCGTTCCTAGCAGAATACTTAAAATATTCAGTCTCTTCAAATTTCATTTTCTTCGAATCTTTCTTACAGGAGCCACAGTTTTACCTATAAAGTTCGATTCTTTTTTTCCAACATCCTGATTAATGACAACAAAGGCATGCAGAATGATTTTCTGACTCTCATTACAAGTCTCTTTATAGGTTTGATTAATTTGCATAAGGACTTTTTTTAATTGCCATCAAATAATCAAAGTTTTAACCGTTTTTTATTTCAGAAACCATTTTCCCGAAGTCCATATAAGTATATTTGTCGTTTCATTGGAATCCTATAAGTAGAATGGATTTTAAAGGCCTCTGAACTGTAATACTCCAGCATTTGTATAAAAATTTAACAATCATATATGAAATTTCTTTTATAAAATCTGCAAGAATTATGTCTTTGTTTTAGGATTTTATTTTAGTTATTAATACATATATTGTTGGTGATAAATATGAAGAAAATGTCTATTTGCAATTATAAAATCATATAACACGTTAAAAGAAAGTGTTTCTGCTCATCATCTAACTGCTTCGTTCCATTATAGCTTCACAACCATTGTGCCTCACAGGTAAAACCCGAATGTACTCTCGGGGAACACAGGGATCACATCTTGCCTCCAACTTGCATCTGTCCTATTGTGCTCGTGAGTACTTTCTCTATTCAATTATTACAACAGCGCTAAATATATAATAATAAATAGAAAAATTAAATAAATCTCTAACTACAAGAAATATATGGCTGACGTAAATAAATTTGTAAATTTTATTAAACTTCTATTCTATTTTTGAGAATATGTTTACAAAGCTCGTACCAATAACTATAACTAAATTTATAAGCAATTTTACAATTTTACAAGTGTACTCGGAGCGTTACAAATCTATTATTATAATGCTCTATGCAAAATTAAAAATGAAGCGACGTTTATCATTTTATTCTTTTTAGATATATATTTTAAAACATAAAAGAAGTTTAAAATTTTCTTTAAATAAATTTCATAAATTATATCTAATCTTTATGATCTAATCAATATTCCTAATGCCAAAAAATAATTGAAAAGTGTGCAATAAATTACGTTAAGGTCCAAGATATTTAAATAAAAATTTGTGATATTTGGCAAATGTAAGGAAAAACTTTTTTCTACTATAGATATAAAAGCATATCAAATATTCTTATTAAATCAGGGAAACATTCTCAAACATTAGAATATCGTTAGAGAAATATATTATACTATCTTAATATTTTAATATAAAAACTGAATGAAAATATTTGGAAAATTCTAACATATATATACCACTTAATTTTTTGGCGATTTAACGTCAAGACGTGAGTAACAAAATGGCCGCTGCCTTTACACAAAAGCTAAACTAAAATAAAATTAGGTGTTTTTTCACAATTTTTATCATGAAACATAAATGATTTAACTTAATCACACCTCTCTCTTTCGATAAGTTTATGTAACTAAGTTAATGAACAATTTTTGCATATTTTTATAGAATAAAAGCTTTATAATTTAGCGGGGTTACCAGATATTAAATTTCATCGCCAAAACTTTCACCAAACTAAGGGGTACCCCGTTTCTACACCGAAACCATTATTTATATTGAAGAATTAGTTTTAAAATCATGTGGAAACTGTTCAACCCATTCATAAGTTCCTCCTTATTCTCTTCCCAGGAAAGACAGCGCAGTGTTTCCACGAGCCACAAGAAAAACCTGAGCAGAACAGACTCAAGTCTTGTCGGAGACAACAACCAGGGAGCCGTAAGTTTACCTGAAACACATGAAGTAAGATTGCGTAACCTTGCATTTATTTATAGCCTCAATCAGCTTTGGCGCTTCATGGCTGGCCCCAGGAGATCTGAATGCTTTAGAATGCTCCTCCTACTTGCTTGTACTCTATTGAGGTTGCCTAATGCATCAATTAAATTCTATGAGGATTAAAGATTTTATGTATAATTTCACTATGTAGTTTTCCTAGCACTATTATAGCCATCAAACACTAAGCATTAATCAACCCACTATTCGATTAATTATGAATATATTACATATATGACAACTGGCAAGTTTCATAACCCTAGCAGAATTTAATTTCTATTATTAGTACAAAAATGATGTGTGCTCATTTGGAGTAATAACCATTTCCATTCTTTTAACACTGTAAAATGAATTAAATTGTCAATTGCTTATAGACGAAGATTAATTACTGTCATGAATTGTGTCTAGCATTAACATACAAATTTGAGTTACCCTCTTCCGAAATACTTAGTAATTTACAATAACAATGAGCACAAATATATCCAGTATTGTTTAGTGCTTTATTTGATAGCATTATATATAATACTTATAAATACAATATAAAGATCAATGTATATAGCAAATAGAAAGTAAATGTAATAAATGAAATTCAAATTTAACTAATGCATATTATAGGTGATCAAACCAGCACAAAATAAGAGAATGCAAAATGATGAAATATAAATAAGTTGCAATTTGAAGGGCAATAAAAATCATAGACAAGATTAAGAAGAAATTATGCAATTCAATAAAAATAAGACAAAATCAAGAAGAAAAAAACTATACAATATAAATAGGGAAAACGGCATAGGGACCACTTCTTTATCAGAAGGGAGATGGTCTACTACCCAAATAGGATACTTTTCTGACAAGCATGAAGGATAAAAACATCTATGATTTTTATTGCTCTTCAAGTTGTCTAAAATTCTACGAGCTATTCCTCCGAAGAATATGTCAGAAAAAAGTGTTCTATTTGCATAGTTGACCATCTCCCTCCTGATGAGGACGTGATACCTATGCCTTTTCCCTATTTGTATTGTATAGTTTTTTTTTCTTCAGTTTGTCTTATTTGTTTTGAATTGTATAATTTCTTTTTACTCTTGTCTTTGATTTTTTTTTTGTTCTTCAATTAACATCTTTTTATGTATATATATTATAAGATTAATTATCTTATTATAGTATGTCTTAAAAATACTTTTACAATTATAGTAATCAATCTTTCAATACATCTAAGAAAATAGACGTAATTTTGAAATTTCTTACTACACTGTGCAAAATCCACCTTCCAA
>JAPDSC010078800.1:0-19462 GCA_026290005.1 Latrodectus geometricus | reverse complement strand
TTTTATATATATATATATATATATATATATATATATATATATAAAATTTACAATAATGCTCTGATTTACTGATAAAAGAGAATACTTATTTTCATGAAATCTTTTTAGCAAGTTTATTTTAACAAAAGTGAAAATGATTGATATTTTTTATGTTCAATTTTTCACACGTACAGGTAACTGGTCAAATACAGATCATTCAGTATTGTTGAGAAATCAAACATTTAGCTATTAAGAAAACATTAATCTTAAATATAGAAATAAAGTTTGATAATTGCAAAAAATTGCATAATTCAAAAATAAAATCTGTATATTGTTGAGTTTTGGTGTTAAAAATATTTGCTCGGAAAATATATTTTTATTTGACTTCACTTATATAGCAATATTTAATTATTTCAATTGTACCAAAAAATTTTACTAATTTTCAATTTTATATCAGAGTGTTTTAACTTCTCAGAACTCTAAGAGTACTTTAAAAATTGCTTAATTAATACAGGTCATTATTTATCGTATTTTTTGTTGACTAGTGTTTGATTGATAATGAATTAAAAAATGTGATGCTTAAATAAAGACTGATAATTATCTAAAATATTTTAAATAAAGTATCACGATTGTATAGAAAATATGTTCAGAGAGTGACTTATTTTTTACGTAAATTTTATATTTTTAGGAGACAAAGAAATTGTAAAAAAAGCAGAATTTCATCATTTATTAGGCCAAGTATTCAAGGTATGTAATTCTTGTGCATACTTTATATTCATTGGTTACAAAAAATAAGGAAATCACAAAAATACAGATTACTCAGCCAAAAATAAACCAATCCTAATGAAATTTGAAAATGTTGGTAAATAAATGATATTCTGCAAACTATTGGCATTGCAGTCGAAATACGTCATTTGTGAGGAGATAAAAATGGATGTCTCAAAGAAATTCGGCAGTTGTGGTTGCGTGTCCATTATAAGTTTCGTGTAACGAAATTGTAACAATGGCCTCTAGATATTATATAATGAAACAATGCCGATGGAGAGCTGTTGGTAGATTAGAAGCAGAACAAATTCATATAGAAGTGGTTAGATGGCTGAATGTGAGTCCATCTGTGATTCACAGACTTTGGAAACAATATCTAACTACTGACTCGGTATTCATGAGGTTTAGCCGAGGAAGGCCACGTGCTACCACGAGTGCTGATGACCGATATTTGCAATTATGCGCGTGAAAGAATAGAACCGCAATTTTGGCTGTATTCAGATACTCCCTCGCTGTAAGCCCTGAAAGGTTGATATCCAGATCAACCGTGCGTCGAAAGCATCACAAACGTGGTTTTTATGCAAGGCGACCAATCATTTTGGTACCGCTCACACCATACGCTGGAACTTTTGCAATGAGCACGTCAACATGTCCATTGAAAGGGTGATCAATGGAAAGCTGTTTTCTTTATGGATGAGTCCAGGTTTAGCATCAAAAGCGATAGTAGGCTCATTTTCACTTGGAGAAAATGTGGGACTCATTTTTATTCATCAAACATTCGTGAATAAGATGCATGCGGATCAGGTATAGTCTGTGTTTGAGGGGGTTATCTCTTTGAGTGGTCATACAGATCTCTTTGTCTTTTCCAGTAAAAATGTTAATGCTTACATCTATCGAGATGGCATGCTGGATTCTTATATGCACTCTTATGCCGGATTATCAAGTGATGCTTTCAAGCTACTGGATGATAATGCGAGACCACACAAGGCTCGCATCGTGAATGCTTATCTTGAGTAGAAAACAACTGAGAGTAGGCTGTGGCTAGCTCAATTACCTGACCTTAATGTAATGAAGCATGCTTGAGATGTTCTCGGACGACGTGTGCTCTCAATTCCAACTTTGAGAAATTCAACTTTGATTTTTTCAAAATATTCTCAAGATTCATCGATTGAAACATTTTAGTGGTTTATTAAATTAAGAGAAATGTTGTTGTGGTTTGTTGTTTCTGATGACACTTGGCAATACCAAGCCCACCCTGTCAGAGATTAGGCGAATGAAGTCAGAGAGAAAGAGTCTTCCGTTTTTTTGAATAGAGTACCCTCATACGAAGGTGGAAGTACGACTTTTGGCTCATAAATGGCATCTGAATCTTCCAATCTAGAGATAGAAACCAGTGAAGACCCAAAGCCTGGCTCCTACCACCCCCAGAGGTATTAATTTGAGATGTAATGGGAACATGGAGGAAATTACGATCCGACATATTTTACGTGCCCCAGTCGCCATTAGTGAACACGCCGGATCTTCGGCTAAGCCGGGATTCGAACTCACCACCTTTTGGTAATGAGAACGAAGCCCTAACCAACCAGGCCACATCGACTCAAAAGAAATGATCTACATCTATTAAAAAGTGCAATAAAATTTGCCTAAAAATTTTAACTTCAAGAATCAACAAAAGCAATGAAAATAATAAGCCTAGGACGCTAGCCACGTTTTCAACTGTTTTTGAATAGTAATGGCTCGCACTTCCTACACAACTGCATAATTAAGAGGGTCACATATCTCTGCATATGCTGTATTCCTTCTCGGGGGGGGGGATCATACCCCATATTAAAGGTACTTTTCCTATATCTTATCCTATATTTTATACTATATTTTATCCTAGATTTTATACTATATTTTATATACTTATAATATATTACTACTATGTTTTATACTTCTCATTTGTTAATTGTAAACGTATGCTAATTTTTATAATACCCTAATTGTATGGTGATTCCTTTTTATGCTTTTTTCTACCTTCCCATGTGTTGTATAATGTAAAGTTTAATTAAATTCGGCGCGTAATTTTTTGAACTATGTGAACATAATTTTTTGAACTCCTCCATTTTTTGTGATATATATATATATATATATAACATAAAGAAGAATAAATACATGAGTACTGTTGAAATTACTGAGAAATGTTTCTATTTTTTCCAGAATGGTAGTTTCATTCATCTTTCTGAGGTGTCAATTGAAAACATAATTGATAAGTAAGTTTTCTTTTTATCAACTAAAGAGATTACTTCCAAATTTATATTCTGCTTTTTCAGTTATTAATCTTATTGAATCTTTAAATTTTTATTATTAATGGAATTCAATTTTCTTTTAAATAGTTCATGTCTTGCTTATTATACTAATCGAATAGGATTAGCAATTGGTTGGGTGATAAAATATTATTTCAACTTAATTTAGTTTCATTGTTTAATTATTTTCTGGGCTCAAATAAAAAATTTAACAGCATTTTAAAACTATATTTTATTTAAAAACGAATGTTATAACCGAGGTTGCAACAGTGTTCTTTTTATCAAAGCTGTTGCAATGTGTCTGTTATAACACTCATTTAAACAGACAACAGAGTGAAGCGGGATTTTATTGTCAACGGACCTGTTTTCTAGTCACATTTTTTTTTATTTTGTGTAAGTTTCAAACATAGTTTCAATATTTTATACCTAATATTTTTGTGTATTTTTTGGAATGATTAAGCTATTAAAATATATTATCGATTCAATCCCAAATTTTTTCTCTTTTCATTAATAAGTTACAGTACATAATTGGCGTATAAAATACTTTATGATTATGTAAAAGTTTCCCCATAATGTTTTAAATTAGTATTTCACACTAGTGCTTTTAAATATTTGAAAATAAAGCAGTTATGTTATTAAAAAAATACTAAATAACTTAAAATTTTTTTCAGGTTGACTTTTGGATTTGTCGTTGAACCAACAGGCTCAATTTCAGTTATAACTGATTCTCATTTCAATTTTAGAAGTTCAAGGGCTAAAAATAAATCAAATGACATTATAACCAAGTTCAAAACAAAAGGTATGATTTGTCTTAAGTTCATGATATTATAAAATGTTCATTATTATATGAAATACCCATATAAATGGATTCAGGTCCTTTTATGTTTTTGAAACTCAACAACTATAATCTTAAATATCTTCCATTTGAGCAGTTCAATGGTTATTAGTGGATTGATGAAATGTATGTTTTCATATATCTGCCTTTTGTGCAATCCACCACGATCAACTATAGAAGGATTTCTATAATATGTGCACCGATTTTGAATATTATGGAGAAGACGCAAAAGAAGTGAACAAATAATTGTAGAAAGGTAGGAATGCAGTGCAAAATAATATACGCAGGATTTTATAATGATTTATGATTTTCAAGAGTGTGATGTTTCTATATGTGGCATGTAAACTAATTTTTACACAAATGAAGGTAATTTTTCTTTCCCTTTTTACGGTAATTGACTTAGTTTAATACTATGTACCAAAAATAATTATTTTACATGTTTTATTGCTACTACTTTTACTATTTTCTTAGTAGCAAAGAGAATGTGATAATACAGAAATAAAGAAAATTAGTTTTCCTCTAAACAAACAATTTACACATAGTTATCTCAGTCACAATAATTACTATTACTACAGCTTGAAGTTACCACCCAGGCTAAGTACCTAAGCTGTTTCTATAATAGAGAAATTAAACACAGCAACTTTCAGAACTAAAGATTTAAGCATCTAATTGACTTCTTATTTCACTTTCAACTGACTCACTGCTAGTCTGAAGACAATTTGATTTTTGTATGCTTGCGCCAAAGCATCAGTAGAGCATGTTTATTCAGGTGCCATGTAATATATTTTCCATTTATATTTAATGTTTCCATTTCATTCGACGTTATTTTTTTCATAAATGTTAAAGAGATTTATACTGATAAAAAGGTGGTAGTGATACCATACCTTATTGCATTTTCCTATTGCGTTTCATTCACAATTTGGAGAAGATATTATTCTTTTATCTTCTCCAAATTTTTCACCACTTCAGGAAAACATCCATTTTAAATATAAATTTGAAATAGCTTATGAAAAACTACTTTAATTAATTAAAATAGAATTAACTGAAGTTTGAATATTTAAAATTTTATCTGTAATCAGGTAGGCATAACAATTTTAAATAAAATCTGTAATTTTGAAATAAAAGATCTCCCTTTTTTTAGATCTTAGTTACGTTTTGAAAAGAGGCACGGAAATTGAATTCTTTCGAGAAAAAAGCGTGGGAAAACAGACTTCAATTGCTGCCATAAATTTTGATTTGAATGCTAGAAAAGGGACAGGACTTGTAATTAAAGGGTTTGTAAAGTTGCACAAATCTCATATCAATAAATTTCAATTAATTTGGCGAGGTGTTATCTTATTAATTTAATTTCATTAAAAAGAATTTTATTTTCATTTATTTATTATATTACTTTTTTAAAAATTACTTTAAAATATAATATCTTAAAATAACCCATGTAAAATAGTGCAATTTATTTCAGGAAGCGATCAGAGATTGGTCAAGAATATTCACCTGCGCGTCCTAAGCTCAAAAGTGTTTCAGGTAAATAAATAGAAATTTTCCAATTGAGACTGAGATAAGTAAACTAAAATAAGGCACAGCTGTTATACAATTCTTTTTGTGTGATTCCGTTCACAACCAAGAAAATGTCGTCAAGCATTAAATAGCAATAATAATCGTTCCCAATGAATCTTTTTTTGTGTAAAAAAATTTGTAAATTCTTAAATAAATAAATTAATACTGTTTAATCATAAAAATACGTGCAAAATTAAGAATGTATTAAAAGAATAGGAAAATCAAATGTGAATGGAATCAGAAAAAAGATTAAAAGAAAACTGTGTACTCACATATTTGAAATCATAAGTTAATAATGAAAATATAAAATTTATAGTGCAATAAAAGACAAATAAATTACAATGAAAATGCAAATTATAATTACATTTATGTATCCATTTACCTGTTCCTATTTTTGACAATAATCATAAAATGATTTACATATGAAAAAGGAAGAGAAGAAAATTTTATTTTAGAATTAACGTGCAAAAATAAATACAAGAAGTGCATATGAATTTCAAACAACCAATTAAAGGGTACAACCATTTATTGAATAAAAAGATAGACTTATATATTTATATATGTTTATTATTATAACGTTTAAGTAGAATTTGTTACAATAAAAGATATAATAGAAAAGAGCATTATAAAAATCATAATGAAATGCATGACAAAACGAAAGATACCAATTCAGATTTTGATGAAGGGAATAAAATAAAAATTGATGCACAGCTAACAAGACATGAAAGTTGAACGCAGAGGGGATCAAAAGATTTGTTTGATAATCCATCATATTCATTTTTGCTAGAACTCCAATGAAAATAGTCAACTAGAAGCCTTCGAAAATTCCTGCAATGGGTCATATAAATATTAGGTTTACTGAAATATCATTCGAAAGCAGTAAAAAGTTCGAGTTGCCAAGAAAACGGGAAAATTCACCGAATTTTAAATCATAACTGTAATATTACATGACAACTGCGGTATAGAATACTTTAAAGAACTAAAATTATAATCAATTTTGTATCGTAATTTAATACCAGCCTGTAATATCGAAAGAACTATAGTAAACCTGCATGTGTAGACTCTGATAAAAATCTGGAAAAGTATAAAAAAGTGAATAATGAAAGATATTTATTGTATTGATGGAAAATTACAATATTACAATGTGTAAAAATGATTTCTAAGTTTTAAAGTTATCTATGTTAGTGATAAAGGGACACAAGTGAAGGGATTAAGAGATATGAAATGTAACTTTAACGGAAGACAATTTCATTTTTAATAATTCACACTCGTTTATCTTCCGAATTTGATTGTTTCAGCTTACAGAAGTGACAAACAATTACGTCTGAAATCTGTTATGTTTTCAGAGATTAAAGGATCTTTCGTTTCCCTGGAAATCTTGGTATCTTACAATTTATTGTGTCATCTTTTAGTTCCGGAAAGAAAAAGGTCTTTCCTGAGACATAGATCATCAGCTTCATGGCGTTGGGGTTTATTATAGTATTACCACAACAAACCTACCATTAATTGTCTGTCGTAGTTAATGATGCCCAAGTCATTATGTTATGTTGTTTGATTTTTCACAACTGGACTCTGTTTGTACCTTTTACTACATTAATATTATAATTGTACGGGCTAACTTCCATTTCTAAGACTGAAATTTCTAAATATTCCATTTCTAAATTTGTGGGAGAATATAATCTCTATCCAATCCATCTTAATAGTACACTAACTTGAAATTATTTAAAATGAGGTGTTATTGTCATTAGGTTAAAAAATAATAATCTGAAAACGTGCCGTTGGTCAAAGCGGATATCCTCTTTGACTCCTTTGAGAATCTAACTACATAATTTGCTATTTATAAATCTATTAAAATATATACGTTTATCTAATTTTGGTAATCCATATTGAAAGTCACAGAATTAAATTACAAATACAATACATAAATTTATTGATGGTTTTCGTTTTTATTACCGTAATAAAATTAAAATTAAAATTTATTTGAATAACAATTTATCCAGTCATTTTCTATTGTAACAATATTTGACAAGCAATTTTTAAATATTCCTTCTGTTTAAATGAGAAAAAGCAATGTAGATTCAATATTATCAATTGTGATTCTTATAAGTTATATCTAATGACATTTCTGTGGAAATATGGATTATTCTATTCTTAGCTTCAGAAAAATGGATTTTACAGATTTATGTCTCAATTCTGAAAACCACTATTTTCACAGAATAAGTATTGTTTAGACAGCAATTTCATAAACTAAATGAAAATAACACATTAAAATAAATAACTTAACAGATACGTAAGACATCACACAAATGCTTATACTATATACACTTTTCGTAATAGTATAACCTTCTTATGATTGAGCAAATCGACAAAATGTCGGACTAAATTTTCATCAAGGAGACTATTTTTTCATCTTCAATAAATTGAGATTCTCTGAAACAATCTGTAATAATAATAATAATTAGGAATATGACTTTTATACAGTAAAAATAAATTTTTAGCACATGTAAGCATTTACTTTTCATCTATTTATTTTTAAATATTTTTGTAAATATAAAAGTAACCCCAATTTGAGACACATATTACAATTATTACATTGACTGATGTTTCTTTCGTACAACCTTATTTTAGTTTAAAATAAAACAGAAGGCGTTCCCAATAGTATTTTCATATTTTCATTAATTCCATTTGCATGAATAAGTTTTTAGGTATGATTCTTTTACATAGTTATGTTTTTAAATATGACCACAAATGAAAAACTATTTTTTTTAATTATTTCTGTTGATGTTATGTTTATTTTGTAACATAATGACATTTAATGTTATGGTAAAAAGGAAAAGGATTTTTTTTAATTGTTTTGAGAAACGGAATTAAATTTTCAGCTTCACCATTCGTTGTAAGTTTCTCAGAAGAAATTTGTCAGGATTCCAGTTTAACTGGAGGTAAAGGGTCTTCACTTGGTACGCTAACCCAATTGAGCAGAGAGCTTAAGAATGTAAGTATATTTACCATAATTGTGGAATGAATAAACATCAGCCAGTTTTTAGGCTACATAGATTACAAATATTATTTTCAGTTATATGATAGGGTGGTCAATTTAAAAGAGTACCTGTTCTTCCTTATTACTCTTAAATTTGACGGATGTGGCAATTATTCTAACACTGAAGTATAACTGTTTGAACATTGAAGTGTGGGAAAAATTGTCAATACTGTTGGATCATTACAATTTATTTATGAAGTAAAACAGAAATAGAGAAGCTCAATGTTAATTGATCCTAGGGTAATTTATGCACTTGCATTATTTGAAACACATGCTTCAAATAAATTTTTTTTTATCATTCCTAAGAGCAAATGTTAAAATGATTTTGAATGCAAAAATGAAGACGTCGAATCAAGATTTTTTTACTTATTTTGCAACATTATTGATGTTATTGAAGAGATTTCAGTTATATGATTTATTTTAATTCATTATTGCTTGCAGAGGTTTCTCTAGAAAAATTTATCTTCGCTATATTCAAAAAAAAAAAAAAAAAAAAAAAAAAAAAAATCTAAAGGAGAGACTTTGGTGACTAGAATCTTGTTAAAATTAAATGGTGATCAAAAAATTTCTTCAGCATTTTCATTGTTAGATTTAAGAGCTTTAGTGACTCAGTAGTTTCAAGCCTAAAGATTAGTGAAATGAAGAATCATTTGCTAAAAGCATTGATTGGGAGGGTGATCACATTCACCCTCACTGGGGGTTGCTGAAACTTAAGAGGGAAGGGGACGTATCCACGTTAATCTATGAAGTCTAAAGTTTTTCCACTGTTGTGGCGTGGATGTTGAGAGGAGACTTCAAGCTCAGGTGTAACCTCGTCACCTAATCTTGCTTGAAAATAAAGAGGCGCTTGGTGATCTGTGACTATTCCAAACCCGTCAACCTTAAAGTACAGTCCAGGTCTCGGCTGCATAGGTATGTATGTAGGTTAGGTTTAAATTGTGTGAAAAGGCTTTGTTTTTCTGAAACCAGAAATAACGACATGTATCTCCAGTGAAGCAATAAAAGCTTGAAATGTGTCTAGGTCTTCTGAATTTATGGTTTGGGTAAACGACTATCGATTCATTTTCATTATAATCAAAGAATTTGTTCACATAGACGAATTTTACAGTTACTATTCATAAATTCATGAAATGAGTTTTCAAAAATAAAGAAAATTGTTGAAATAAGTATTATAGATAATAATAACACAAAAGAACGGCAACTTTTTTTAAACTGATCACCATGTATCATAAACTTAACAAATATGTATTATTTTTTATTTTGATAAATTTCCTGTATCTGATACTGTTTATGAGTTGAGCTTCAAAAGGTTAATGGATACTAACACCATGACATTTGTTTTAGTTTCTAGTTCCAAATGGAATTGTAGTCACAACAAAGGCCTATGACTTATTCATCACAAATGATACCAAGAAGGAAATAAAGAATTTAGAAAATATTCTTTAGTAAGTGCTCTATAACGAAATATGTGGTAACCTTCTTTAAGTGCACTGGTTGCACGTTTGAAACCAAAAAAAAAAAAAAAAATTTAGGTGTCAATTATAATTCCGATTATATTATTAATTTATTTATCTTATTTTGAATATAATGCATTTTCAATTTGAGTATTTTCTTATACCACACTTCATAAATAAGCTGCTATGCTAATGTATTTAAAAAATTGTCTAGTCCAAAAATTAGGAAACAGTGGGTTTTTTTAAATCAATATTTTAAAAATATCTTATGAAAACTAAGGTAAAAATTCCTATGCAACAATTTTCAAAATTAGTACAATAATAGTGTATTTAAATAAAGTTACCACAAATTAATTTAAATTTCATCGTTTGAGCGTGCGATTATCTCAAAACACTCCGCAAATATTGATGTATATTAGAGATAAAGTTTGTTGGCAACTTTCTAACAATTGGCCTTCGCTGATGATGTATCAAATGACGCTATGACATGTGACAGAGCGATAACGGTAGAACATTCCATAATTTTGTTCGACAATCTGTCAATCAAGATTTCAAAGTATTTCATTGCTACTGCAACTTGATGTTACTTGGAGACGATTTCTCAATAATCTACAGCCATTAAAATGTTATAAAGGTCAAAATGAAATCTTGATAAAATTATCAAAGGGGCTTTAAATTGTTTGAGTTGTTGTTTTGTTAACAATAAAATATATCAAAAATAAAACGTTATCTATATGCAAAAATGGATCTAAAATGAAATGTTTAAATTCTTTTTGTAATGAAAAGAAAATTTTACTGTCTGGGAAATAAATGATTTTATTATAAGTGAAATTCCTTACTTCAATCTTTTGTAACTTTTAATAAGATGAAGATAATATTTTTTAAAAGCTTCAAATGCTTTTCTCTCATTTTTAATGTTTTAAATTTTAATCAAACGTTATTAATCTTAAATATTTATTTATAAAGTATTTAAAATTCGTCAGTTCCTTTAAAATATAAATTAGATTCCTATTCAATTGAATTCAAGATTATACCTTCTGGGATCAAATTTATTGTACGGTCATCATTGCTGCTATTTTTCCATATTTGGCGATAAACAACATTTTCTGGCAACCCATTTTTTGCACAGACTATATTTTTTAATATTCTATTTTTATTTAAATCTCGCTTTTTGGCGAAATTTTAAAAAAGTCGCCAAGGGTGACCGTAAATTTTTACCTACCTTCTGAATTCAAGATTGTAAACCTGACAATGTTTTTTAGTTAAAAGCTCATAAAATACGAACATATTAAATTCATTCATGTATAATAACATATCCTTAATAAAATGGAAGTTTAGGAATGTCTCGATTTATCAAGACATTGCTAAATTGAATTATTTCATAGATTTTCATTTGTCTTCTTCTACCAACAACCTTCTACTTATAAAACGCATTCAACAGGTGATCTAGCCTCTCCTCTTTCCTCCATTGTGTACCCATGAATGATTGATATTTGGTCATTGGGCATTTCAGCTCCATAATCTTTGGCTGTGTCGAATATAAAACTTTCTATCTTCCACGGACAATGATGTCAATGATGTAGTCAAACTATTTAATGATCCTATTGCTGGACCATTTAAAATTCGTATTGATAGGCTAAAACTTTCTCCTTCTAGAAAAATCCTTTAATTATGGAAACAGGGGAAAATCTCACTTCTCTTAAAATGTAATGGTTGAGAAATTGATTTTAAATTTTTCTTATTTATATATTTTTTTCTTTTAATTTATGTTCTCAGATTTTCATTGATTTTATAATTGTTCTTGAGTGGTGTGGATGAAATGAGTTAAATTAACTTTTTCTTTATTGAAGAATTTAACTTTCTTATTTATAATACTTCTTGTATTATTTAAAATTCATAATTAAATTTAAAAGTTCTTTTAATTACCCTTTTTTAATTTTTTAATAATCTTCTAATATATGAGTTTTTATTAATTTTTAATCACACCAACCTTCACTTTATAATCTTTATTATCTGCTTCTCCAACCGATCTGAAAATAGAAAATTCAAAGTCAAATAAACTTATGATTTGAAGGCGCACAGATTGCAGTCACAGTTATAAAGATGGGGAAAAGAATAAAGAAAAAAAAGTTGGCACAAGTAAGGCAGCCACCAAAGAAAAATTATAGATGTAAAAATAAATGTGTGATCACATCACATGTAGTTTAATAGCAATTACGTAGTCCCCAGCATTCATTTTCACGAATAAAAATATGTCGTGAAATGTTGCTGTTCAGTGCCGATTGTATCAATTTACTTAAAATTTTTTACACCCTTTTATTTTCTTATGCATCACTTTTACCGTCATATTACTTTTTCCATTTTTAATAAATTTTTTAATTTTTAGATTATTATGGTTACATGAAACATAATCATAATTTTGAAACACACATGATTTAAAAATAAATAAGATATTAATCGGGGTTATATTGAAAGAGGTGAAAATTTTTGGCATGAAGCTGCAGCATTTGTCGATAAATATTTTAGAGGAAAATGTCAAAGAGATGAATACAATTTTTGTTTATTTATCTTTTTTATTTGATTATATTTTATAAAACTTTTTTTTTCTAATTTATTTCAGTGGAAACATTGAGGGAGATGTAAAAGTAGTATGTGAAAAGTAGGTTACTATAGTTTTGTAACCAATAAAGAAATAAACTTTTAGAATAAAAATTTTCAGCTTAATTGTTGCACTTTTCTCATAGAGTCATGGCTGAGGTCATAAAATCTAATATTCCGGATCAAGTACTCCACTCCATTGTGAATGAGTTACAGAAGAATTTTCCTGATAAAGACATTATAAAGTTTGCAGTGAGATCTTCAGCAACAGGTATAAAAGACTCCTTGTGGTAATTCAGAACAGAATCATTTGTTAGTAATTTATATATAATATTTAACTTCCATAAAAAAAATGCCAACACTTTCTTTAAGTGCTAGTGCAAGTCGATATTAATTTCCATTAATATATATATATATATATATATATATATATATTTCGAAATAATCATCATAAATATAGAAATGAAAATTTGTATTCAATTTTTGAATTATTTATCCTTAGAACATTTAATAGATTTTTTTTCTATCATTACTATTGATTTTCTATTTCTTTCAATAACTGCTCGTTACATATTGTGCCCTTGATTATTAATTCACAAGCAAACATACAAGTAAGCCCCACACACAAGTTTTCCTACACTTTGGTGTAATCCTTACAAAAACTAATTTCACCCCGCAAATCTTGCAGAAAAGAATTTATAAAAGAGACAACTACAAGAATCTAGTGTTGTATCTTTGAAAACAAATGATGATTGGGCTGCGGGAAGAATAGTGTAATACCGTTAAGTTAATTGATTCTGGCACATAGTAGCCCATTGGTAAGGAGAGTGATTCATGGAACAGAAATTTTCGGGTTCATTTCCAACCATTTTTGGATAACTGGAGATAAAATCTGCAAGTTCATGTGAATACGTGAGAACATGTCTCATTTTTCAATAAAAGTTATTACTCATTAGTAAAACAAAGTTTTCGGCTTAAAACTACATCTTAAACTTTCTAAGAATACAAAACTGCATGTTTGGTACATAGAAAAAAAGCGAAATGATAATTAACTTTTACGATTCAACTCCTATTAAATAATCTTAGGTTGGGGCAAAAGAAATCCATAACTTTTTTCTGTCGATTACTGTAATGTTCGATATCTCATTCGGTATTGATTATACAATTTCAGATTTATGCTCGTTGAAAAGATCACATTTCGCATTAAAAAATATTTTTCTGTTTTTATTTGGTCCATTCAATTATAAGGTACAGGGTGTTTTAAAATGGAAATCAACAAATGCAATACATTCACACACACAAAAACAAATTTAATCATAAAAAAATGTCGAAAAATTAGAAAATGACATTGAGCTGCGAGAGGAAATGATTGATTTTCAGGATCTCTAACTATACAATTCAGAAGTTATAATTCATATCCCGGAAGCAATTACACGGGAAAAATAAATCACAAAGTTGTAGAGCAGTAGTAATTTAATATCAAATGACATCTTGCGCACAGGAATGAGAAGTAAAGAACACACCCACCTCGTGCATTAAATTTTGCGTTAGTTCTAGTACAATTACAACTGGAAACGTGCAGAAAAGAACAAGCAGTAGTCTCCAACTATATATAGTGTCTTCTGTAAGAACACATGATATCCCTTTGCCATGAATCGTGAGAGTATTTTACTGAGGGTAAAAACATCTCCTTTTCGATCAGCTGTATGATGTGAACGTGTTAGAAGTCGCACACAAATCAATGCTCGGGGTAAACTCCTTGTGTTCATATTTCTGTGAGTAAAGTGCTGTTTGATTATTAAGTACTACTGCTTTACAACTTAGTAATTAACTTTTTATTATGTTTTGCACAGTTTTCAAAATAAACATACTGAATTCCCCTTTTGCAGCTAGACTGTTGCATGTCTTCTCAATTTGCAGGGTATAGATACTTTTTTGTACTTCGACACCTCCTCTTATCCAAAAGTAGCGGAGTTTAAAAATTAAAGAGATGAGACAGTATTTTACTAAGTATCTTGTATGTAACAATGGATATAGAATCTTTCAGATATGGAAATGAAATTTGTCTTCATTCACAAAGGGCATCATATTAAGAAAAGCCGAGTGCACACCTAAAAAAAAAAAAAATTTAGAACTAAAGTTTCCCATCGTACTAGTAGAGCTGAGTTAAGCGTTTCAGTATTCAAAAGTATATTGTTGTATAATATTTAAGAGTTAGAGATGTTGATAAACAAGCGAGAAAAAAATTGAAAGTTTAACTGTCAAATGTTTGTTTTTAGGAGAAGACACAGAGCAGATGTCAGCAGCAGGACAAATGGAAACTTTCTTGGGAGTGTCAGGTTTACGTGATGTATGGTTTAAAATTAATTACATTTATTTTGAAATTTAACGCCTTTAAATTATTATAATACTATTGCTATATGCATGATTATTATCATAAATGTTTTAACTAATTATACATGTATTGATTATATATATTATTGCTGAATTTAAATAACCAAATCATTTATAAAAATAAATGATTTCTGCCATTAAAATAAAATTTAAGAGCAATAATGCAATTATACTTAAGTTGCATAGTAAGTTATTTATTTATTCATACATTAATATTAATCTCAATGTAAAATGTTTTTTATGACGAAAGACAATTTAAAAATTTGATGTTAATTTTTAGTATTCTGCTGAGAAAGTTAGAAGAAGTCTTCTGTTAACTAAGGATGAACTTTTCTTTGTAGAAAATAGTAATAGATAATCACAAATACAAATTTTTCTCATTTTCAAGCGTCAAAATATGAAAAGTTTGATTTTCATTAGCTGCAGTTAAGGAAATTCGGTTTTCAACACGTTGAAAGAGAAAAATATTAATCGACATTCAGAAAGTTCTTCGTTTCGATGAGTGTGATGCCTCAACAGCGGCATTTAACTGAATCAGAGAAACTGTTGAAGAGTTGTTTCTTGTTAGAGGGAATTCACATACAAACCAAAGAGGTAGAAGCCATTGGAATTGCACAAAGTGTGATTTCCAGGATCTGGGACAGATTTTGAGACTGGAAATGTAAGCTGAAGACGTGGATAATTGTTTAGTGAACAACAAAGCTTAATTGAGGTTGATAGACAATATTACAAGATCATAGACAGTATGAATGCCACTCTTTTTTCAACACATTCTTTCGGCTTGTACATTAAAGCTTTGAAGTAAACTATACAAAACTGGTTCTTGATTAAAGCTCTATATATTCAAAGTCAAATGGTATTTGTTAGGTTAACAGTAATGCAAATGGCACCATATGAGAGAAAATAGCAGAATATGTGAAATAGAAGAGAAATGAATGATAGAATATTTTCTCTGATAAATCCTGTTTTTATTCAAACTGATTATTATGATAAATTCATCTGGAAGGAGCCTTCAGATGATCGTGACATTGGAAACAATGCTATATTTGTACAAAGCAGTTTCATATTTGGAGTAGGGATGAGAGAGGGAATAATCATGTCATTGATCATCTTCATTGATGGGTAAATCAACCTTCACGCCATTTGAAATGGAGCTTTGATCAATCAGTGGCATATGGATGAGATTTCAAGATCTGTTCTAATGTACTACAGTAAACAGTAATTGGAGATGACTTCACTGCAGTAATTGGAGATGACTTCATGTTAATAGACGATAATTGCAAGTTACATGAGATTCACTTGATGGCTGATTTCCTTTTCGATGAAAAAATGGCACGAATGGAATGGAAATATGTTCTCTAGACATGATACCAATACAGCATGTTTGGGAAAGTTTAAATGCAGGAATTGCTGACTGCTTGACACACTCACAAATTCTTCAAAAATTGATAAGAGTTTTTTTCTGAAGGAGAAAAAAACTCTTTATTAACAGGCTCATTGATTCCACGCCTCAAAAGTGTTCAATTGTCCAGCCATTCGAAGAAACCATTTCACCTACGAAAAATTATTTCTTTCTAAGGAAGAATATTTATTATTATTATTACATCCTCATATGCAAAAATATGTTTTTTTTTGTAACCAAATGCTCAATAAAAAGCATTTTTTCTGCCCCACTTTCATTTTTTTTTCTCATATAACCCACTACATCTTTTGATCATGTATCTCTCACCTAAGCTGTTTCCTTGCTCCATGACCCATCCACATCCCTCAATATCCTTTAATTATTTTGAGTCATATATTAATGATAAATAATGTTAATCTATTGGAAAGCAATTTACATATTTTTAAGATACTTTGTTGTAGCATTTCAGTTTACGAAATGTGAAGTAAGTTACGTTAATTTATTATTATTTTATATATTTGCTTGTCAAACCATTTTCTATTGTTAATTATGTTTACAACTGTATTTTGATGAGAATTGCTTCAATATTGTCTAGTCTTTCGTTGAATAAAGTTACTCTCTTCAATTGTAGCAAAAGTAAATTTTTGTAATTTGTTTTAGAAGGTACGAGAGGAAAATGGCATTTTTCAGTTCACTGAATATTAATTATCAGTTAAATATTAATGTTTAGCATATAAATGAATATAATTTGCTGACAGAAAATGAAGTGGATATAATATAAAAATTTTCTAAGCATATTACAGGCTATTAAAATGTTTCTCAGATAGACACATCACCAAGAGCGAAAAGATTACATGAAAGATAGAATATATTTTCATTTGCAAAGGATTAGTTCTTAAATGCAAAGTAGGCGGTGATAATATTTACGTTGTTTATAAAAGATAATTGACAATTAAAATTTCTTATTCAGGAATACATTTAATGTTATTTTCAGGCAAAAATGTCTTACATAGTCATATTAAGAAAGAAAAAAGTTTACCAGAATTTATGGCTTTTTAAATTTTAAACACTTAGTCAATTTGTTGCTTGGCAAGTCAAGTCACAAGACTACCACCCATGAACTATGGCATAGTGATAAATACGCATGGATTGTTACATCCATGGATGCCATCTAATCTATGTTAAATTTCAAGCCCATATGGATAAGTTTTATTATTGCTGTCAAAAGTGGTTGATTTTAAATTTTAATTCATCAAGATCTGTTCCTCAAACTTTCAGAAAATTTACTAATTTTTTTGCCCGTAATGATTGTATACAATAACTGCCATAATGTTAATAATATTCCATTATACTTTATCAATTATAATAGTGTAGGTAAAAAACATAAATTTATTTTCAAACTTCGAAAATATTTTCTACTCAAAAATATAAAAAGTAAATTATTTTATTCATTCAAAGATATCTGGTAAAATTTAATTACAAGCATAAATTATGAAGTTATTAATAATAAAAATTAAAATACAATTTAATTTTGAAATTTCAAGTTAAGTTCTGAAGTTTTAATTTACTGTTTATAGCCATGCAAAAAATTTCACTTATTTAAATATAATTGGTTAGATTTATTAACTATTAATGTAAGTAATTTGTCTCATTCATACTCCAATTTGTAATAAAAATATATGAATTTATGAAGATAATGATGTTTTAAATAAAAAAAATTGATAAAAAACATCTGAATGAAATATTCGTAATGTACATGTTATTTGATAAATTTGGACACAAAAAATTAGTTTTTTTAGGTAGTTTAATATTTTAATAATTTTTTTATTTGATACACAAAAGTTTTTAAATAAATAATTTAGTTTCTTTTGTTACTATGCTATATATATAGATATTAATTTCTATTAATATATAT
Source organism: Latrodectus geometricus (assembly GCA_026290005.1). Classification (NCBI taxonomy): domain Eukaryota; kingdom Metazoa; phylum Arthropoda; class Arachnida; order Araneae; family Theridiidae; genus Latrodectus; species Latrodectus geometricus. The sequence goes on along the minus strand of JAPDSC010078800.1, from coordinate 1,244 downwards.
ATATATAACATGTTATAATATTTTTGTTTATATGTTTAAAGATTTTATCTGCCGTCAAGAAATGTTGGGCTTCACAATTCAGTTTCATAGCTGTTCAATACAAAAAGTAAGCAATTAAAACTGATGTTTTAGTTAAGTTCGAAATTAAATTTTTGTTCAAATCTAAACACACAGTAACATAAATAAAAATATATAAATATTTATTGATAATTGAAAAATGTTTGAAAAATTAGAATTTATTTATAACCAAAATATTTGTAAATATACCCTCCTTTAAATCATAGGTTATAAATTATTATATAATCCTGAAAATTCAAAAATAAAAATGTAAGCATAAGGTAAATTTAGGAATCTTTTTTGGAAATTAAAAGCTTGTTGATAAATCAACCGATATAAATAATGTTTATTCTACAAATGGTTTAAATAATACAAAAAAAAAATTTATGATAAATTTGTAATAGAATTAAAGTGATTGCTTAAAAATCATTACTTTTACCTTGTTTAGAAGTCATATGATTGGGAGGCATTACATATTTGAATGATGAAAGTTTAAAATTTCATAATGGAAAGTAACATTTCACATAACTAAAACTATTAAAGTTAGGCTGTAAAAAGTATTATACGTAGTACATTTAAGAAAACTAAGCAATCCCAAAATAAAATTCATAGTAATAACATTTCAGAATACGAGTAAATTTTATGAAAGAAGAATTTATTTTGTAATAAAAAAGGGAACATTTTGATCTGCTGTAATGCAATTTCAAAAATGTAAAGTACAAAAAAATATACTGTGTAAAATGAATGTGCTTTATGTTTATTTTCAGGTACCTATTTGTGAGTTTTTCGGAAAACCCCCAGTGCGATATTGGAATACAACAAACCAACGACAATTCTGAAAAAATTTATAACAGTATACCAATGATTAGATTATATACTATGCAATATCAAAAACAATGGAGACAATTGTTTTCTATAGCATGCCAACTATTTGCCAATACACTGAAATTGATCCACAGATGGATATGTTTTAAAATTGCTCTTTTTTCTTGGGTTTAAGCACTTCCACACAAATGATATTTTACTTAGAGCAGCACACAGCTAGAAGTTTTGATTTTCATACACTCAGACATTTTCTCTCATGATTATTATATAATTTCATTTAAAAATCAGCGAATTATTCATATAACAAGTGTGGTTTTCTGATGATGCAGGGCGAGGATGCTACCCTTTACTTTTCTTCTAGC
>JAPDSC010078799.1:18752-42872 GCA_026290005.1 Latrodectus geometricus | reverse complement strand
TTTCAGCAGGATAATGCCCGACCGCATGTTCACGGTATTGTACGGATATTCCTTGATACGGAACATGTTCGGCTGTTGCCCTGGCCAGCACGTTCTCCAGATCTTTCACCAATAAAAAACGTCTGGTCAATGGTTACCGAGCGACTGGCTCGTCACCAAACGCCAGTCACAACGGTTGATAAACTGTGGCATCGTGTTGAAGCTGCATGGGCATCTGTACCTGAACATGCAATCCAATTTGTGTTTGACTCAATGCCCAGGCGTATAACTGCTGCTATTACTGCCAGAGGTAGTTGTTCTGGGTACTGATTTCTCAGGATGTATCCAGCCAAAATTATTGAAAATTTAATCACTTGTTATTTCTAGTATAATATATTTGTCCAATAAATATCATTTTGTTATCTGCATTTCTTCCTGGTGTAGCAATTTTAATGGCCAGTAGTGTATATGTATATATATATATATATATATATATATATATATATATATATATATATATTTTATAACTAAAAGACTAATACAATTTTATCAAAGTTATTATTTCTTTTACAGTTTCATGACAGAAAGAAATTTATTCACCTTTCAAGACATATTTAAACAACATTTAATTTATATGAACAACAAATATCCTAATCATTTGCAATAAAGCATTTTATTTTTTTCAAGCACTGTATTTAATTTAAAAATAATTTATTGACAAGTAAATTTAATTATTCTTAAAAATGTAAAGGTTATTTTAAAAATTAGTATATATTCTCAAAAGGGAATAGACTTGTTTTAAAAAATAAATATCAGTTATTTTAAATATATTTTTGATTATTTTTCAAATACATGTTCGATAGTTTTTAATACTTATTCCTATCGTATTATCTGTATTTTACTTTTTATTCTGTTATTTAAAAATGATTCCGAAAAAGAAAATACTATTAATAATCTAATTACACCTTTTAGATTTTGAATTGCATTGTAAAAGACAAATATTTCTTTTAATACAATACAATATGGTGAGAAAATCAACTTGTTTTTGCTTTGACTTAATTTCATTAAAAACAAATTTTGATTATTTTATTGTAAAGAAAAATAAATCGATAAATGTCAAGATGATAAATAATAAAAATATTCTGATATGATGGTATATATGTTTAGGAGATTAATTATCAGTGTATGAGGTATATTTTAAATGTTTTTAAGAATATAAAACATTCATTAGTATAAGAAATTTAGAGAAGATTAAAAAATACATGGGAATCTGTGGCAAATTTTATGTCCTATGTGTTATCATTATCTCTATGAAATGATATTTTATGTTTAGTTTCCAAGAAAGGGAGTTCTAAAATTTTCTTTTTTTCAATAAGATTCAAAATTATACATTTTATCAAATGGACAGTACAACGTTACGCTTTTCTATTCTCTTTACACATTTTTCTCCATTTCTTTATATTTTTACTCTGAATTTTATTATAAATGAACTAGATTTTCCTGCAGCCACGTCAGAAATATCCACCATTATGATTGATAGACCTTATTCTTGTTCTCTTTTTTAACAGCTCTCTTTAAATATTAGCAAATGACGCAGCTTATTTTAAAAGAAGGGAATGTTTTGGAAAGTTATTATTTATTTTGATCTTAAAAGTCAATTCAAAATAAATTTGAGTAATATTTTCCGAAATTTTTACAGTGCACTGAAAGAAAATAAACGACATTATTATATTTTTTTACAAGTAATAGTTTTAAAATAAAATAAAATATTTTTATTTTACGAAGGCTTACGGGTTTAAAATAATTATTAAGGGAACATATGTTTTTTTTTTTTTTTTTTGTTTTAGTTTCAATGCCCGGCTACTAGGATATTCCACCATGTAGTACTAAAACTGACGTAAGTAATCGCAACTTATATAGTAGGGCACTCAGTGAGTGTGCGATCGTTGCTCCAAATTAGAGGAGACTTCGTAATTTAGAATCAGAAAACCCCATTCTGGGCTTGCCATGGAGAGTATTGTGACTACAACATATATTATGCGCCCCAGCCGCCATTAATGAACACGATGTATCTTCGGTTGGGACGGGATGTGAACACATTACCTTCTGACAATTGGAGAGAACGTCTTAAACCACCAAGCCACAGTGAAAATTTGTAAGGAAAAGAAAATTAAATGACATATAAGTTTATAAGACTAATATACGTTTGAAGTATACTAAAATATTGCTTAGTAACATTAAAATATTTAAAATTGGAAGTGCATTAAGCAGAACATCTTATTTAAAATGGAATAAAAATAAAAATAAATATTTTCAATAATTTGAATATAAATTATTGACATGTACGTTTAACGAATAGTATTAAAACGAGCTTTACTCTTATACAAATTCTCAAAACAATCTTTTATTTGAAAAAATAACATTCCATTTGCCTATGGAATAATTGCTAAAAGCTCATAATCAACTAATATTAGACTATCGTTTGTTGCATGAAAAGATTTTGATAAAAATTGCAGACATATTTGGAAGTAGTATAAACACTGATTAGTTCACATCATTTCATTAAATATAAGAACCTTGCTTTCGTATGAATATAATTTTTTTTTAAGAATTGCCCGATAATTACTTAATTATGGGCAGCCCTTTTCAGTTTTTACATTTAATAAGCCCGCCTCTCCCTGATGACATGGAAGGGATTCCATGTGGTCACTCGAAAAGCATGAGATTGTGCCTTTTCCTCGAGATATTGATATAGTGACAGCAAGAGGGTCTTTTTCTAAATTAATAATTAGGAGTAGTGTAAAACAGCATTTTCAGTGAATACTTATGTATTGTATTTGTCAGTGGATAAATGCTTTTATAGATATTTAAAAGCATTGCTATATGATTGAGAGAGCGTTTTATAATTTCTCATTTATCTACTAATGAAGACCACCAATCTTTTAACGAGCCATAGAGTGAAAAATTTTAATTTCTAAATTTTTACAATGTAGAGAGTAGCGGTATAATAATCTCATCGTTGGCTAAAGAAAGTCTAAACATGATTAAAATAATTTGCCACAAACACATACTAATTAATCCTCATATTTTCGTCAAATGTTTCGTCTCTAGTATATTACCAGCTCTAAATAATAGATGTATATTTATGTTTGTAAAGAAAACTGTCCTAATTTTTTAATTGTCTTTTAGTAATTACCTTGAAAATGAAATACGACTCACTTTGAGCCTTAAACTTTATTACATTCACAACGTAAATGGGAAACTCTTAAGAATTGCGAAATAGCATATTAGTCATTTGTATCTCTAATAATAAAAAAAAGAATTATTGTTTGTAAAATGTGTAATAATTCTCCAGAATATTTGCGATAGAACGAGGTATCACATTTAAAGAAATGTTGATTAAATACATGAAAAATAAATGTAATGTTGGTAAAATCAAAAGAGAAAAGCAAATAAGAAGATAATAACGCAAGCAAACAACAGTTGAAATATATTCAAGCTGGGAAAAGATATTTTAGATAATTGCTAAAATATTCAGGTAATATTCGTTAAATTTTTGATGATTGCTAAGACATTCAGATAATTATTTACTAAAGAAACATTTAAACAACATAGTAAATAGTATAAAAATTTTCCCTATTATCATAATATATAAAACATTCTTTTAACCAATGTCACGGATCTCTTAATATTTTTATAATTTTGACTGATTTCACATCAAAATATGTCTAGCATTTTATAGATGTGGCCTATGTTATTAACATTGAATAAATGTAGAAACTTCAAGCTACACTGGAAAATTTAATTTTAAATTTGCTAGATTCAAAATATATTTTAAAACTTAAAAAAGATCTTAATATTTATTTTTAAAAAAGGTTATTTTTAAGCATATTATTGGTGAAGAATTTTCATCCTCATCATCGTCTCAAAACTTGCTTATGATCTAAATTTAGAAGGTAATAATCAGAATTTAACTTTATTGGATACACTCAAAGTTTAGCTTAAATACTCTTTTACGACTTATGAAATATAATTTGTTGCTTCAAAACTTTAGCGTCTCGTTTATTTCACAAACTGTAACTATATCTGTACACAATACATCAAGTTTTGAAAAAATATCCTTTGGAAATTCGCGAACTGCAGTTACCGTCTTTTCCACGAATTGAAATTCCAAACCCTTTGCTTTGAAGTATTTAAGTAAATTTTGGGTTTCGAATGGAGCGTGTTCTCGAAGGAAACATGTATTTGAAATTCGAAAAAGAACTTTTTTTTTTTGGAATGAAATCATTCTAGTCATTGCATGCACCAAAATCTCATGGCAGGGAAGCTCCTAGTAGTTCGATCTGATGGAACGTTAAAACCATTGCAAAGTTGTAAAGTTAGTATCCTACTTTTCTTTTTTCCTTTCGAGATTCACTCGTAGCAGAATTCCGCAGTAGAAGTTGATCCTTTGAAATGCGGAGAAAAAATAAGCAAAATAATAATATGAGAAAAAGAAATGCGCTTGCTTAAGAACGATTTTGCGTTTGGGAACAAGATCTCATTTTTTATTTTATTTTTACAGAGTAGAATTTATTTACATGTTTGATAAAAATACGCTTTTCGAGCAGAGATTTTGTATCTTTCTCAAAAGGCAAGGTAGACAGTCACGAAATTTAAGTAAAAGCTGATATAATAGAATGGTCACATACTTTTATTATTTTATTCTATATGGCCTCGTTTTCGTGATAATATATTGATTTGTGTATCTATATCTCTATCTGTCTATCTATCTATGTATATATACATATGTATAAAGATATATTGCTGACTTTTTTCAATAGCAATGCCAATGGGGGTTTTTCTAAAACATTTTTCAAAATGTATATAAATAAAATAGTTAAATGTTGCATAATTTTAGCAAATTAAGTTTTAAAATTGTGTATGAGAAATTTTTACCTATATGAAATTTATAATGAAATTAATAAAATTTCATATAATTAAATATTTATCAAATCATGGTTTATCCTTCATAGAATAGTATTTACAATAAGGAGCAAATGTAATGAAAGTTGAAATCGGTCATTTAATTAGAATTTGCGACTTAGACATTTATATCAATGTTTAACTAAAGTATAATAACTTTCTGTTAGATATCTTACAGCTAGAAAAAGTTCATATGAATATTTATACATATATTTCAAAATTCGTGTAAAAGCAAATAAATAAGAAAAATAATCTTTATTTTTTAAAAAGATCTTATATAAGAAGTTTTTTTTTTTATAAAACTTCTTATATAAGTTCTTATTAAGCTAATGAAGCTTCTTATTAAGCTAATGAAATAAAATTCAATTAAATTAAGAAATATTTTTCTATAAATACTTATTAATCAGGTTTTTTTTTCTAAAGTACGAATTTATTCAGTTATCAGATTTTACAATTATAGGTGTACTATTCCACAGTATTATATTAATTATAATTATTATGTATACCTGTTATATAAGTTCAGAAAAATAGTTTCATTACGCTTTTCTTACTTCAAATCTCATTTATACATAAAATATATTACATAAACCACTCATTTAAATTACTTTCATCATTTTTTTTAATAATTACTTTCATATTCCAAACTATATAAAATCAAAGGGTGAAATTTTAGTATAAAAAAAATTTAACCTGTTTCTAGTGCTGGAAAGAAAACAAAACAAAAAAATATAGTGTGTGGAACGCATTTTTTCACTGTTAAAATAGTGCAATGAACAAATGCCGTGAAGACTAATATCGCCAAACATCCGGGATCTTCATGAATTCCTTTTCACCCTTTCTCGCCGAAACTATTCCTGCACTTTAAGATTCCACTCAACCCCTATTAACTGTTGCCCGAGAGCCCATCCCAAGAGCGACAAACAGTTCATATCGAGGGGCGATAAAGGCTAAATGCCTGGAATGGCTCGCTGAATCCCAAGCACGAACTGCAAATATAATAAAATTAAAGTGGGCTCTATACTCCTAAGCAATCCATAAGCTACCTCTCTCTCTGGCTGAAATGAATGCATGACTTTGCATCTGCATATATGGACACATTAGATGGCTGGTCTTATGGTGAGAAAAGGGATTGGGGAGATTAATATAGCAAATCGTTGTGTGTCCCCGATCCCCCTTTTCCCCTGTGTCATTCGCAGTTACCGAAAGGCTGGAATTGAGTTTTCTCACGTTTCGACAATCAGGAAGTTTGCACATCAAGATCAATAACTGGTTTGGGACGGTAACTGCCGCTTGCCTTCCGAGAAGTACAAATTAGTATCGTTTCGAGGAATCCCCAAAAGTTCACGAGTGATGAACTTGGCTAGGAAAAATAAAAACAGCTACGAAGATGGCGTGTGACTGAATCGTGATCTGTAGTATCCGGCAGGGACAATGCTTACACAATTGAAAACTTCCGTTCATTTGAATAAGAAGCTCATTAAAAAGCATTTGCTATTAAAATCGAAGTTTTGTGAAGCATTGTTTATCACAAATTGCATTGAAAATTTGTGAAACATTGTTTTATTTGGTTTTTGATCGTTTTTATTTGGGTTAATGTTACTTTCAAGAATATATATTCCAAAAGAATATAAATTAATATTTTTAAAAAAAATGAAGGATAATATCAAGATTTTTATTTTAAAATTCTGTACAAAAGTTTGTGATCCACAGCACAATAACGTCGTTCATTAATTACTTGAGTTTATATCAAATTTAATTTTTTGCTCTTGTAAAATTTATGTAATTCGATCGATTTGTGTGGTCAGAATTCATTTATTTTATTTCATTTATGATTGTAGGTTCCTACATGATAATGGGATAACTTAAATAAATAAATATTACAAGTAATAATTAGTTAAAAATATTATAAATAAAGCATAGCATATCATAAAAATGATATATCATGATGTAATAGGAAACTTAGACCAAAAGCGAAGACTTCATCCTTATCGAAATAAATAAATAACTATATATATATATATATATATATATATATATATATATATTTTTAGATGTTTAGCTATATATATATATATATAGCTTATCTTCTAAAAATATATTATTTTTAATGCATTCATCAAAATGGAATATATTGTTAATGTATAAATGAATAGGTTATCAAACATAGCTAATAATTATACGTTCGAAAGACTTTACACTTAGATGTGATTCCATTCTTATATTATTCTATTGTTAAAATTATAATTCTCATATGATGAAAAATTACAAAATTCCAAATTTAAAAAGAGACTTACTTACATTTGAACAAAATAAAAGAGGTGATAAAATATAAATCGTAGTCTTTAGGAAGTATAATTGAGACAATGTTCAGATAGTTATCAACTTTCTGTACATTTAAAGAAAATTGTAAAAATGCTATTGTTATTGATCTTTTTTTGAGATCTTCATTCTATCTGCAATTCCATTGTAAGAAAGCCAGTTATTAAAAATTCATCAAACTAACACATTTTTATTTGACTTAATTCACAAAAATATTTTCACATGAATATTAAACAATGTCGAAGAATTTAAATTTTAAAATTAGTGATGATAAATTTAAATGCTGTATATTTGAGTCAAAAAAAAATTTAAGATATTAATAATTTAAAATTCTACTTGCAATAGAGAAAAATACGGTATAATTGTAAGCTTATTCTCTGCAAAGTGAATCATTTATTCCCTTAGAATATTCAAATCTTTTGCTAAAATTATCTAATGATCGATAATTTCTTACCATATGAAAAATCTACATTCATATGGAATGTAGACACATTTTTCGTATAGTAAGAAGCTTCTATTTCTGAGCTAATGTGAGAGTTTACTTATAATTGAGATTTCTTTTTTCATTTTATTTTACACATATTATAAATTTCGCCTAAATTTCTGGAAGTATAAATGTTGATTACAAAATTGCTTTGGATGTAGAACATCATTTAAAAAATAAAGTTATATGAACTAAATAATTTTACAGAAATTACTTTTAAAAGTATTGAGGGACACAATAGATATAAGAGAATATTAAATAAGCAACGTACAATATAGGAATAGTTAAATAATTTAAAATATTTCTTCTGAATAATAAGTACGGAAATCCATTAAATACTTAATGCCTACATTTTTATGGGAGTTCATTACTTTATCAATACATATTTAATTTTTGAAAATATTTATATATAACTAAAAGGGAACAATTTTTATAAAAATGTTCTAAATTAGAGGTTTTTAAGTTATCTCATTATAAATAAATTATTTTATTTACATTTTTTAGAATACTAATTTTTTTCTAAATGTTAAAATTCACTACTAAATGCATTTAAAGAAAACATATTTTAAAGCAAATATAAAATTACATTAATGAAAAACAACTAACTTTTCAGTTTTAATTTAGAGTATCATTAAAATAATTTTCTTTGAGCTATTAAAACCATTCAAATAGTTAATCTAGTTTGATTATTAATATTTTATAAAACATTTAAATTTTTAACACTATTTTACAATAATTTTTAAGAATATCCTAAAATATAAAAAAGAATTTAATTTAATAAAACCAATGTATACAACCAATATATATATATATATATATATATATATATATATATATATATATATAAACTAGTACAATATATATATTGAATGTTGCATTCCGGAAGTTCAAAGATAGGGGACAAACACAAGTTCAAAATAACAAAACTTCAGAATGTTAAAAACATCCAACCCAGAACTGCATGATAAGTTTGTAGATTACCACTCTTCAGAGAGGAATATCTCAGTTTCCATGGCCCAAATCTAAAGCAATCAGACATGGATAAATTATTACAGATTTCTGTATAAACATCTATCAAGTTAAGCACTTCCAAATTTTCCAGATTTGTGGCCTTGTAATTCAATATTTTTTATTATTATCTTTAAGTTTTGTACATGTTTATCAAGAAAAATAATACAAAAAGTATGAAACTATACGATGATAGAGAATAATCTTTTGTGAAGGTATTTTACGTTGAAAATATCTATAAAAATTTGTGGGCTTGCTGCTGTTAGATAATTCTTTTCGGGTTTGGAAACCCAAAAAGAGTTATCTAACAACAGCAAGCCATTTTTATAGGTATTCCAAAACACTTGCTGCGACACATTAATGCAGAAATGAAACACTCATCTTATGTTGTTTATCTTTGTAGTTTGAATAAAACCATTATCATAAGCTATGAAGAAACCATTTTACACTTGACCATGGAAAATCCATGATTAAAAATAGAAACTTTTTTAATTTTCTTGAAATAATATTAATATGAGATTGCGTATATTATTTCTCAAAAGTTTAAATCTAATCATTCAGGGAATGCTTTTCAGGGAATAGTTTTATTTCTGACTAATTTAGTTTGATCTAGATGCGTTTAGTTGTCCCTTATAATTATAAAAGTTTAATTATCAATAATTTTTTTCTGATTCATAAATTACTCTGTTTCATAAAATATTTTAAAGTTTTTTTTTTTTCCTTTTGAAGAATTGCATTAAATATTATGACTTATTGAGGTTATAGAAGTAAAAAAAAAACACATGCAAAGAAGCAATTCATAAGTTTTGTATCATTGCTTTCTTGATCAATTTATATGGAGAGATTATGACTTTTTTTGTTATCAATAACCAATAATATCTACTTATGCTAGACATTTTTACTGGATTGCATTCATACCCAAACTGTAAATGATGACGAAACCACAACCGAAATATGACGCAAAAGAAATGAAGCAATTGAAATCTAATATATTTAAACTGTCTAAGAAATATTTTTATAGGGTTTTTTCTCTTAAAAATTTGTCAAACTTTAAACTAAACAACACTTTTTAAATAAAAAGAAAATTTTGTGTTTATTTTTGATATAATAGTTTAGTATGTTTTTATTATATCATACATTATGAGAATATGTCATCAAATGCTGTAATAGCCTAGTTAATTAGGCAGTTGTTCTCGTTGCCAGAAGGTATAGCGTTCAAATCTCGACATGACTGAAGATCAGTCATGTTCACTAATGGCGGTTTGGGTACAATGCTCTCAGAGTAAAATGATTAAGATCTACAGATCAAAAGGTGGGTAGACTTCTGCTTAATGTCTGCTTCTATATCAAAAAGACTTCCACCTGACGGCACTCTCTGACTAATAGAGCTAATCTCTACGCCAGGTGCCGAGAAATATGCTGCAACAACATTATTTTTAAAACTACATGTGATTTTTAAAAATGAATTTAAAATACTTAGTTACTGATAATTGTTCTATACTCCACTTGGAAATTAATCAAAGTGTACATTTTGTTGAAAGTTTAAGTATATCCCAAAAAATATTTAAATATATTTGGAAGAATATGTATTTTTGTTTTCCGTTTAGAAATAAATGTAAATTAGATAATAGTAATTTAGATAAAATTACTAATTTTAAACTGCCGTATTTCATTTAAAACTTTACAATTTAATTAAATTGAAATACTGAATTATAGGATAGATTGACAGAAATTAAAGGCATAAAATAAAAAAGGACAAATACCTTTATTAAGTAAATAAATGAAGAGGGAATATAGCTTATACATTCTTTAATTATTAGACATTCCTTACATGTTTTTAGGAATCTCTCTGTGTATGAAGAAATAAGCACAGTTTTCAAGAAAAGTTTAGAAGTACCAAAATTTTAATTAATACTGACAAAAATTGATGAGATAAATCAATTTATACTGACACTATGCATAGGAATTGGATGTTAGGAAAATGTAATTAATAAAAAAACATGAGTGTACAAGAATTCATCATATCTTTTAGCAGAATGTATTTTTTCTTCAAAGATAGGACTTATAAAACGCTTTCATAATAACAGAGATTACGGCAGGATTTTGTTTTGAAAGATTACCAATGTAAAATAACTCCGAATGTCTAAAATATTCATATCAAAAATATATAAAACCTGAAGTCTGCTTTGAAAAAAAAAATTCTTTTTCAAGGTTGATCATTATATAATCTGTCATTTTTAGCAGATTTGATTGCCATGATGTCGAAAGCATCATAGAGAATAGTCATCAGAATTATTCGTAAAGATTAATAGAGTTATTCCGTTTGCTTAGGTATTCGGAATACTTCATTGATTAAATCAACTTAACCTTCATTTTTTCATTAATTTGCACTATAGACAGGTGGATTTATATTGGTCACTTTTTCGTTATAGCTATATTAAAATTTCCTCATGTAAAGACAAACTATTGTTAGTAATTTTATTGGTATTCTATAACTCCTTTTCATGTTGAAAATAAGAATAAATCTTTATCTAAATATATACTTATTACAATTTAAAAGTCGAAAAATTATTATATATAAACAAAATACAAATTTAAAATTCCTAAGAAAAGTAATAAAAAAATTATTCCCGAAATTTAAAAATATTTTCTATTATCATTAACCCGAGTAACTTAAACCCCGTGATTTAAAAAAAAAATATATGAGTTAATAAAAGAATTTTTCAATATTCCTTTAACTTATTAATAGTATTTAGAGTTTTATATTATTTAATAAATGATTTTCTTATTGAAATTGATAAATTGTAAGCTATTGACCCCAGTAAAAGTGTTCAAATTCTCTTGATGTCACTGAGAATTATTTCATTTTAATAAGTTCTTAAATACTTCTAATTTATCTAAATTTAAATGTAAGCACTTTGTCACATAAATTCAAATAATATATAAATTATTAAGATGATTTAACATAATTTTGTTATTATCATCTTTTGTAACATAAAGATGCTTAATTTATTTAAATTTTCAAAAAAATTTCCATCAACAACTAAATGGTATCTTTTTAATTTTATAGTATTCTAAATATTATTTTTTAAACACTTATTATTATTCAATTAATGTTTTTACAAAAAAAACAATCTAAATGGCAACCCAAAGATGAAATTTTTATAATATTTTAGCTGGCTTTCGTGTATAACATTTTTTCTGAAAATATTTAAAAAGCTTTCTGAAAAGTGACTCACATATTTTCATGATCTCCTAATCAGTTTTAAGAGGTTGCAAGGGGATTGTATTAATTACAAACTGCAAAAACTTTTTTCACTATTTTATAACTCATGTATTATTTATTCAGGCAAGAAAAGTTTTATTTTTTCCACGTATCATATTGTGTTATAGTACCATTCGTCAACTCATGTTGTGGAACACATAACTCTGACTATAGTACAATTTATCAATTCAACAGTTTCAATAAAGTCATATTTTATTAATGTTCAATTTAACATCTAACTTTAAATCGTTCCAGAGATTACGTATGAAAATATGTAATTTTCCTATACCATTTTATGGTTGCACAAACATGTACTTGTTCTATTTTCAAAATCGCGTATTGCAACTATTTCATCATTATTTTTCACATTATCTAGTAACGTTTCACATAAAAGAACTTTTCATTTTCAATGCTACAAATTACAGTTTAAGAAATTCTATTATATCATTTTTGGTTTTCAAACATTACTGTAAAATGCTTTTCTTACAATAAACATATTTTTGCATAGCAACATAATGTTTTTTACAATAACAATAAAACATACATAACTAAATTTGATTTATCATATAAATAAATGAAAGATAATTTGAATTTTTATATGCGTCAAATAAGACGAAAATTGTGATACGAATACTTAAGGTATCAATTCAAATCAAAAGTGATTCTTGATATTAGAAAGTGATATAATGTCCAATAATCCTGCATTGTGTTAAAGTATTGTTTACTTATAATGTAAATAAAATTTAGATAATTAGAACTACACAATTCGGGAGAAACTATAAGAAAAAAATCTAAGAAATAGTTTTTCAGCCTTATAGTAATGCACTTATTTTTTTTCATGAAAAATTGTGTTTTTCATCAAAAATTATAAATAATTCAAAAATGTGAATACAAGTATTTAGTTTTGTAACAATTCAACAACAAATGAATTATTAGACAATTAAATAAAGAGTAACTTAATTTGTTTAAAAACATGATTTTCAAAATTGTTTTGTAAATAATGTTTTTCCAATTCATTTTCTTTCACTAAGAATTTCACTTAAAAGCAACAATGATGTTTCTTTTACCTTATTTAATTTGCAATGTAACATTTTCATAATTCGTTTTTTTTTTTTTTTTTTTTTTTTTTTTAAGAAAATTTCTCTATTCTTATTTTATGATCGTAATTTAAAATTTGTGTGTGTGTGAGTGGATTGAATTTTAATACATATAAATAACATTTTAATAGTTTGAATGCATGTATGGAAAATTTTAAACATATATATTTACTTTTAACCAAAACACTCTAACTTTTATAAGCAGAAATGTATAATGTTATTTAGCTATTACTTTTCCTTAAATTTAAAAGAAAATAAATTAAATTAAATTAAATTTGAATAAAAAGCCAAATTTAATTTGCCATTTTAAAAATAAATATTTATTAAAATATTTATTTGAGTTTAATGATAATTTTACTTAATTCGTATTTTTTGATATACATTCTAGTTGTTTTAATTTCAATAAAATATCTAAATTTTAATACATTATTTAAAGTTGATGTCTCAAATAGCAATAACAAATCGAAAGTATTTTCCAACTTTAAATGATGGTGCAGGTAAAACAAAAATGGACATATTATTACATGTAATTTCTAACAATAAATAGTACCTATTTTCAATTTTACACAAACAGATACTGAAAAACGGAATAATAACTTACTATCTTTTAGTTAATAAAATGCAAATTGGATGAATTTTAAAATATGTATAGAATATTAAATATATTTTCTCTCTTTTCATTTAATATAAAGCAATTATATTAATTAAAAATAATATTGTTTTCATAAAAAAATAATTCTATTACATATATGTTGAACAAATGAATTTTTAAAATTTCAAAATAGGTAGGTAGAATAATTCAATTTAGTTTAAATTCTGTTTTGAAATGTCTTACGTGTTTTATTTTTAGATTATTAAGGAATTTATTCTGAACTAATTAAAAATCTTCAAATTTGGTATGTTCTGTGTTTTTAGCAGTTCCAAGACCTAATATTTCTTTTTATTACTTTTTAATATAATTGATTACTAAACGGAAACCAAATTACATAATTCAAGTTCTCGCACTTGTGAATTCTCTGAGTTAAAACTATGGAGTGTTGTATTAATAAACATTAATTTCCCTGGATATACCGTACATTTTAATTTAAGATTCCGTTATTTTCATCTCATTGTAGATAAAATCAACCATTTGTATTTAATGGTTCATCAAAAATAATTTATTATATTAAATTGAAGAAAAAGAAATCCATTACTTAACGTAAATTATTTACAAATGTTTTTTAATAGTTTTGTGCAAAATGATTTCAAACTGTTGAAAGAAAATGATGAAACCAAAATTACACGCTATTTGCTGTTACAGTATGGGAATCATAAACACCACATTCCCATTTTACTGACTTGTATTTTCGCCTTTATCAAAGAATAACTATGACTGCACTACCTTTCTTTTTGTTGACTTACATTTTTTATAACTTTTTATTTAAATGAATAAACCAAATAAAAAACAGCAAAAAACTTTTTAGTGCGAAATGTGATCTTGCCAAGAAACATAAATCTGAGATTGTATAATCGGTACTTCGTGAAATATCGAATACTACAGTCATTGACCGAAAAAATAATGGATTTCTTTTTCTTCAATTTAATATATTTTGAAGTGTATTATACCATATTTACTCAAAGCTGTTTTAAAGATTATTTTTGAATTGTCACCTACCGAGTGGATTTTTAATAAATTATCGGATGCATTCACGTGTCGTGAGGATAAAAAATAGGATCATTCTTTTTGGAAGGGTGGCATTTATCAGATTGAAAATCATAATTTTTTGTTCTTTAGTATTATCCGGAATCGAACCCAGTCTTTTTGAATAACTGAAGAAGCTCGTTACCCTTTTACCTTCTGTGTGGCTTTCTGTCAGGGTGAGAAGTTTTCTAAGTCTCCTCTTTTGAATATTCTCCCAAAATGAATGCAATCAGGCAATCGACAATAAAAAGCCTTACAACCAACGTAGGGTATTAGATTGTGCAGGAGGCTTATCAAAGTATCATAATTGAATTCAGTGATTAAACAAGATCCTGTATCGTTATTCTGTCATGCCCACTTAACTAAAGCTTAAAAAGGCTTGCAAAACTCAGGCGGCTAAATGTATGTGCTAGTGATAGGCGAGATATATGTGCTATAGACTAGTCCAATAATACGGCTGCATATATTATGTTAAACAATGCATGATGACTTGTATTTGTTTTGATGCAATGCAGGTGATGGAATAACATCGGATGACAACTATAAAGTATTTGAGTATCCAACATATTTATGATTTTCTGGAGAACAATTAATAGAATCCTTGTTAATATGTCTCTGTCAAGATTATTCGAAAGATTCCTAAGTGACAAACAGATGAGCAATCAAACGAAAAAGAACAAACCATCTCCTGTAGTTCAACAATCTACGGAATCAAATCTCTGACCGTTCAATTTGAAGACATAAGCCATACTATTAAATCATGTTAAGTTAAAAGGTATTTGTTGAGTTACAACTTTCTATATGTATATCTGTTTTAATATGTGCTTGGGAATATTCTGAGCACCTTGCGACACAGGAACTTATCTCGTTATGTGTGAAAAATCCTCTCATATACAAAATGAAGCGCTTGTCTAGCAATGGGATTTCAACTTAAGTCTGTCCACAACACGTTTTTATCATAATCGACAAATAACGTCCAGCAAGCTGAAATACTCCTGTTTCACTAGTTCTTCAAAATTAGCTAAGGTTGTATAAAATTATACACAACAAATTTGGATCAGTATTTGTTGCAATTTAGTAATTTTTTACTCTTTAATAACCATAAGTAAATATTCTTATACAATGTTTAATCTCTTATAATAAAAGAATTTATTGCCTAATGACAAAAAAAAAATTCCAGCGGTTAAACTACCTTGTGAAATTTAAAAGTATGCCGAATAAAAAACATTAGTTTAGAGAAGAATATTGCCAGAAGTAAAACCCAATGTATTATCTGCAATATTTAAGTTTTGAAGATTCAGTGTAAGTTCTGATGCATTTGTTTAAGATAAAAAAGAAAAACTCAAACTGAACTAAATCAAATAAAAGTGGAAGTAAGGTAGGATTTAAAGAGAAAAATAAGCATAAAATTTAAAAAAAAAAAAAAAAAACATTAATGAGAGCATTTAAATCGCCTAGACAATAAGAGAGATTGAGACTACTGAAAAAAAATTATTCTTTAAATTACACAGTAGCATTTGTGAAAAACACTTTAAAGTTAAATCAAATTTAAAAATCTATTTTTGTATGCATATATATATTTTGACTTTTTAATTCAACACTAAATTTCATTCATTTTATTTCAGATTCCATTATATCATATTTTCTTAGAAAATGTCTTATTGAATACTGTTTCTTAAAATTTTTAATATGTTCGAAAACAGAGTTGGACGAATTATTATAATAAAGTACATAAAAATTTCAATATTTGATTAATTTTTAATTAAATTCATTCATTAATTTAAATATACAGTTTAACATATTTATATATGGAGGCCCATATGCTTTTCTATAAACATTGTTCAATATTACCATATTTAATATTTAAGACTTTATTCACATTATTCTTATACTTATCCTTTGGCATTTTATGAATTAAATTTATTCCCGTAATTGTGTGATTTAAGATTTTAGTAAGCTTTTATTTTATTACCATAATCATTATTGCTGAAAAATGTATTGGCAGAAAAATGTAGAATCCTTTTTTCTTTTCTTTTCTTTTTTTTTTTTTTTTATTACTTACTTATATACTTACTTTGCAAAGTAAAATAAGCAAATAAGCTATTCAATAAACAATCGTAAATTAATATTCAATAAATAAAAATAATTTTACATTTTCGTTAACGAGAAGTAGCTTAAATTTTAATATTATTTACATAAAGTTTCAATCATAAATTAAGTCTTAAATTTACAAATCTTATTTTATAATAAATTAAGAACAAAAATTTTGTAAAAATTACTTTAACAGTTGTAGGTAGTAATTATTTTAACGTGATTAATGACAGGCATGGAAATTAATCAGCATTTATTTATTTATAAAGACAAAAAATTACATTCTTGTTTCTTAAAGAAATGGTATTTCTTTATATCTAAGAATGAAATAAAATAAAATTATTTAATTTAAGTACATGAAAGAATATTTTGCAATAGATATTATAAATATTAATAAAATTTTTAAATTATTCTTAAGTATATAAGAGAAACCTTATTCTAATTATTTTATTCCCTTATTCACACACTTATTATTAAGTTGTGGAAGAAGAAATCCATTATTTTTTCCGTTGTTGGCTGTAGAAAGGTGACCTTTCATTCTAATAAATTATTTTTATTTGTTTCATTCAAGAATATAGGTTTTTTAATTTGTTCCATTCATCATTGACCACAGTTTTTTAGTTTGTACGTTACAGAGTTTTAAAATTAGATATAAAGAAATCAAGCAAAAAGAAAAAATATGGTTTCGTTAATTAGTAAAGTGTAATTTGTTAAGTATAACATTAGTATTTTTTATGTTAAGGATGATCACGACACAGGTAGGCCAGTGATCGAAAATGTCGATAAAAGCAGTGAAATGGTTTAAATGGACATGTAAGTTAATAGTCTTAGCATCACCCACGAGCTAAAATATCATAACCATGACCCATGACCATGAAGCTGTTTATACTATTTTCACAAAGTGAATCTGGAATATATTAAATAAAAATTTGAAAAAATCAAGTGAAAACAATAGACTTCCTTTTCCCCAAACTAATATTTTTCGCTTTATTCATTAATATAAATTATTTCCATATTTTTTATTTTATGAGCTGATTAATTTCATTCGATTGAACTCATCTATTAAAATAAAATTAAGTTTATCTGCGTTCTGTTTTACGATGCTTCTTGAGTACTGGAAATAGCCTTATGGTATCCTGACTATAAAAAAAAAATCTCAAAATGGTTTTTGAACATCATTTAATAACTTTAAACATAATTACTAAGAACACTAAAGAATGTCTCTTAATAGATTTATTTATTTAATATTGCAATATTCAGCTTTTACGACAAAAACTCATTTTTTAATTTCATTTCAGTGCGGTTTTGAAACGGTATTCAAAACTTAATTTTCACATCTTTTGTAGACTAATGAATTTATACAATGTAAAATTATGCATTCCACTTTTTAAAAGGGAATTATTTTTTCGAAATAACTTCAGCATAATGTGACTATAAATAAATTATGGGATAATTTTTAACTTTTTCTCCATTAAACTAATCTAACGTGTTATGTTGTCATATTGTATAATTTTCAAGTACAAAGTTTATGAGTTCCACAAATAAATTCCTAATGTTAAAAGCTTTTTTTAGGGGGGGGGGAGCTTATAATCTTTTACATCATATGTATATATTTTAAATAAAAAGAGCCTCCAGCATATTTATTGCTTACTTTCCTGGAGTTTTCACATTAAATCTAAATTATTATTAGTTTTAATGGAATACTACTGTTTCCAAAAAGATAATTCTAAACTAAATATCTTTTAGCGAGTTAGCTGTAACAATGTAAATTATAATTTACATATTGTTAATGGTCACACCTAGTAAATAAATACATTCATCATCATATTTGGTAGGGAATTTGTATATGAAATTCTATTATTTGCGTATTTCATAAATATTTTCTTTAAAATAGATGAAGATAAAAAAACTTTACATACCATTTACTATATCAGATAAATAATATAATATTTCAATTAAATCAGTATAATATTTTTCATGTTTCCTACACAAAAAATCTACAATGCATGTAGCTGAAAAATTTAAAAGGAAACTACCAACTTTAAATAGTAAAAATCCCCAATAAAATATAATTTTAATTGAACTACACAATAAATTAAAAGGTTGTTTCCCTTTGTAAAAAAATAAATAATTTATTTCCTTTAACTTTTTTTAATTTATCAGTTATCAATTGAAAAGAAATCTTATTAGAAATCTCAAAGAAATAGTATTTTCATTCAGACTTCTAAAAAAGCTAACAAATTTGCTTCTTAATACATTTTCTTTGGAAACAAAATTAATGCGATTTCATCTCCAAATACTTTTCTTATGATGATTACAGCTTTCTATCACTTGTCATAACTTGTTTGACTAGAGGTCGCCATTAAAAATGATTTCTCTTATATTACTTTGGTAATAATGTTTTTGATTTTCTGTTCACGAACCAAATAAATTTGGTCGTGAAAGATCAACGAATTAACCTTCAAAATTGTTTTCCAAAATAATTCGCAACCACAATCTCTATGAATATAGAATGCATCAAATTACCGTATGCCATTCAAATAAGCAACTTGACTAAAAATTAACTAGTACAAAGACATAAATTTCTGAGCTTCAACTAATTCATTTGGTATTCACAATGAATTTTTATTTGAGATTATTCAGTTATGAAACATGAAGTGAAAATGCCAATCTTAAATTGGAAAATTCTCAGTGGGATCTAATTTTAATTGAGCCAGACAACAGTGCAATAAATCGAGACCAAAACTGTCAGAGTCCTTGACAAAAGAAAAATAAACAATTAATTTACAGCAACTTTTTAGCTCATCACGTACTATTGAAAAACAAAATAAAAAAAATAAAAAAACAATGCGTTGGAGCGTTTACAACTCTCCCTTTCATTTTCAGCTTGATATAACTATATCCCTTTAGGGACTTTGGCATAGGGGGTGTCGGGTGGGTGAAAAACCATTAACTTCAGCCACTCTTGTCAACGCAAACGATAATGATGGTCCCATCATTGTTAGCAAAGTAAAGGAGTGAAGTGCTCCTGGAATAAAGGGGAAGAGTTAACGCTTTTTACGTGCGTCTATCAAGGTCACAAATTAAGGTCATTCCGGAAGAAGCGAAGGAAGTTACCAGTTTTGATGATGAAGGTAATTTCTGCTTTCTTCTAATTTTCTCTTTTCTGGCCATGGTAAAGTGTGGCATCCATCATATAAACTCCGAAAATGCAGAAGTTGTTCGGGGCCCTAATTCCTTCATTTAGTTGAATAGTTTAAAAGTTATTCGACAATTAATTCTTATAACGGAATTGTGAATGCTTAAATAATTAGGAGTTACGAAATTTCCTTTTTGTAATACATATTAGATAAATTTCAGCAATATTTTCTTTTTAAATTTTTAAGAATATCGATTTTTTGGTTTCATTCTAGAGGGCGAAACATACCCCCCGTCTCAATTAACAACCTTATTTTACTTGAATGTTAGCAGACCATTTATTTTAGATTAATGATATTTCAGAAAAATATATTTGAAAATATGGAATTAATATATATTTAAATATAATATCTAAAAAACTATTTTTTTACATCAACTATAGAAAAAATCGCTTTTTGTTTTGATTTTAAATATAATATTTCTTAACTTCTGTCAGTTATAAATCTACTTTGTCAAAGCTTTGTTAATGTATTTTAAAAATCTTAAAAAATTCTGTTATTATTGTCATGGAAAAAAAGAAACAAAATCACAATTTATTCAACGTCATTATCAAATAAATAAACTTTAATATAATATATTAAGTTTATTTTATAATTTACATTGTTCGAGTACATTTCCTAAAATGATATACAGCGTTTTGAACATTTCAATCAAGATTTATATGTATGCATATATAATAAACCTTAATACATTAAAGTTAAGAGTAATAAAAATTATCATTCAATTTCAATAACGATCAAAAGTAAAATCAATCGTAGCATTTACGATGCAGTGAGATAATTACTTAGTTAGAAAGAGAATAATTATGATTTTTTTTAAATCACTCATATTTGTTCTTTGCGAAATTCAACACTTGAAATTCTTTTGAAAAACACTAAAATCTAAAACAGTAAATCACAAAAAAAGGATTAGTATATGAAATGAACCCAAAATATCAAAAGTAATGAACCCAAAATATCAATTTTTATACATATTTTTAATTTTTACAACAAAATCTCGCTATATTTTGATACTTTAACAGAAAATATTGCAATTTTAGGCATTTTTAAATACTTTATCAGACAAATAATTTTTTTAATTGAAACTTTCTATACCTAATAATACCTTATGTTATACATTCTATTAGAAATTTGAAATGGAAAAATTTTTTTGAGTACTGAATGCATACTTTGTAAATCTAAGTTTAATTTACTTACTTCTGAGCGTTTTGAAATCTTTATCAAAGTAATTCACCGAATAATTTTTGTCAAATTATTTGAGTGCATTCCTTATTAAGTAATATCGTAATACTATTTAGAGTGTTCGGTGTAGAAATAGGTGCCATTTGGTTTGGAAGAAAATTTGTTCATAAAAATTAATATCGTTCATAAATAAAATAAATATCGTTCATAAAATTTATTTTCTGGTAACCCGTGGATTTTCAAACTTGGTAACCATGGTGAATTATAAGGTTCTAATTCAATTAAAATATGAAAAATGTTAGTTAACTTAGTTGCATTAACTAATAAAAAAAGTGTGATTAAGTTAAATAATTTATGTTTTGTGATTAAAATTTTGAAAAAACACCTTTATCTTAGTTTATCTTTTGTGGAGCGCAGTGGCCTCTTTGTTACTTACATCTTGGCGTAAAAAATATCGCTAAAAATTCAAAGCTTGAATTTTTGGCTATATTTTAGACGCCAAGGTGTAAGTAACAAAACCGTTTGTAAACTTTTACCCTATATAATCTAACAGTTTATTCTGTTTTAAGAACTTCTGGAGGTTTTAATAAGTTACAAAGAAAATTTTTTAAAAAGATTTTATTTTCTATCACTAACATGTAAAATTTTGAAGCTATAATTTTATTGGTAGTTTGAATCGTTTTCTAAATTCTAAATTTTTATTTAAAAGATGTCAAAGAAATTATTTAAAAAATGTTCTTGTTTCCAAACATTTTTAAACTAATTGAATCACATACTCTAATACTTGTTTAAATGACATTAGTGTTAAACATTATCTCTCTAAAGTTTTGTGGAATGATGTGTTAAGATAAGCTTACGAAAATTTTGAAACATTCATAAACTCTGTGTATCACTGAGTTAATTACGTATTTAATGTGACTAACATACTCAGCTAAAGCAAACATTAAGCGGTGGCTGTTAATTTAGAAGGTTAACAACTTTCCACTTTTGCACAAGCTATTCCCCTTCTGAGTTTCCTTCAAATTGCAACTTCCAAGGAACCCATTTCTTAATTAATTTAACAGAAAGTAATTCAGATACCTTTCTTTCATTATCATATCCCTTACATAAATTACTAATTGATTTTAAAATTTAAATTTGCTGATAGATTAAGGAAATAAAAATATATATATATATATACCTGTTTAGTTTTAGATGTTTCAAAAAATATTTAAACAGCACTTTAAAATGCATTTCAATTTTAATACTCTTAATACATGCTCTATAAGTTTGTAGAAATTTTTTGAGATGTTATTTTGAAATGCACTATGTTCTTACGTATTTTTTAAACCTTATTTAAAGAATCATGATGTCAGTTTATCACATATAATAAAGCAAGCTATTTTGTCTTACTCTGAAATGTCCTAGATTGTCTTATAGGATTGATATATTTGTAAAGGTTTAACAAAACAATTTCAAATATATCTCCAGTTTTGAAGAAAATCGTAAACTCAATAAACTTATTGTTTCCACTTTTTGTGATTTAAAATGAAATAAGAAACAAGTGCAGCACTCGAAAAAAATATAGGTTTGTAATATCTCTTACAGTATTTCACATCAGCCATATAAGTCCCTCATTGATATGTGCTTTTTTTGGGTAGGCTAACATGATAAATGGTAAAATTATGAAACAGCTACTGGATTAATGGTGAATTTTTTTAATGTTGAATTGCAAGTAGCTGTTTCCTGACTCAATTTATAAGAAAATATACCGAGAATTAATAATTAGGCCGATACAAAATTTATCACAGAAGAAAAATTTTGATTATTGATCCACGCTCTAATCTTTTTCATCTCTACATCATACTAACATTTCTTTTTGTACAAACAATCAGGAACAAACAGCGTATCCTACCGTAAGCAATTTTTTCACATGCATTTTTAAAGAAGCAATAAACATTTGAAACTGACATTTTTTTGATCGTGTAAAAGACAAAAAAATCTGTGAAATCATAGGATATCTGTAATAACTTGCATTTACTTTTAACGATCGTGCTCTTAAACGTTTTTGTCTAGGTTTTCATCTTACCGAAATGTTAACTTGATATTATTTCTACAAATTTTATAAGTATCATTGCCATTTGAATACATTCTCTAAAAATTTATATTCAAGCATGCATCACACATTTTTATTCATCTGGTACTACCATATAACTATCAGTGATTAATCATGTTTACTGTTTTAATTCAAATTTCATCAAATGCAGCCACATATACGAAGAAATTAAACTGTTTTTATATATATTTGTTTAATTCCTAATTCTAAACAAGCAAAAGTTAATTTAAAGGTTATACGGGTTTTGCTTCAAATGGAAAACGAATTTTTAAATAAAATCATATTTAGAATAAATCCTTTTTTTTCATTAATTCTATACGTTAATTTTTTATTACACTTTTGCAATTCACAATTTTATTTTAAAGCAGTAGTTTTGCATTCTTAATGTAAAAATTAACCTTATTTTTATCTTTTAAAAATAAGAAAATTTAAATTTTATTAATTTAATTAATATGTAACTTTTATATACATCGTTTTTTTTTTTTTTTTTTTTTTTAAACTTAAAGAAAATTGTTAATAAAAATACTAATTGAAATAATAGTTGTTCGTGTATCAAAATAGCTATTTAAAGTTAAATATCCATAAGCATATTTACTCAGTTTAAAAAGACAGTAATTTGTTGTGAATTTGTAACAACAAGTAACATGTGTTAATTAAAACATAACATTATTATAAATAATGAAGTAAATTTTACAAATTTCACATTTATAATAAATCAGAATAGCTATCAATAAAAACTCAGTGCTTTTTAATTTGA
>JAPDSC010078799.1:0-18742 GCA_026290005.1 Latrodectus geometricus | reverse complement strand
GTATTTTGTTTATTCAAGAAGAGAATATTTGAAACGAATAATGTAATAATCTATCCGAAAATGTTTTCTTTACTATCAATATCAGTTATTATAGTAATGATAAAACGTATATTAATTACACGAGAGATTTTACTTTACCATAAAATGTTTATATTTCAAATTATTCCCAATGGATTTTATTTTTATTTATGTAAAATATTTTACCTGTTACATGTAATTATTTATTTTGTTTCAGTGGCAACATCACCACAAGAACCCACTGGAGAGCCGGAGTTTGCTGAGCCCATCAATAACGTCACAGTATCTGCAGGCAGAGATGTTAGTCTACCATGTGTTGTTGACAACCTGGGGACATTTCGGGTAAGAAAATTGCTTAACGAACAAGGATATCAAAGCAGATATAAATAATAAAAACATTTTCTAACTAATTTTAACTACTCTTACCAGCCTAAGTCAAAATTTTATCACGTTTAATTATCTAAAGAATAAAAGTATTTTTCTTTATATGCAAATGATCTTCATTGTATTATTTGCCTCAATATTATTACGTAATTTATATCTTATTGTTTAGAATATATTTGGTTAATGAGAAATATTCTTTGCCACATTCAAATGTAAATGTATGATCTCAACATAGCGCTAAGTATTTCAAAAGAAGAATATTCCTTGTCAACTTATTTGGAATTGATATAATAATTGTAAAGAGTTGCTTGAAACATTTTGTTTTCATATTTGAAATTTATTTCGTTACAATTATTTGAAGAGTTTTCCATTTTACGCTCCTTAGAATTAAAAATGTTCAAGCTTGAATATTTTCTTCGTGTTATGTGTTGATTTCCAAACGATTTTTCAAAACCAAAGCATCATTCATATTAGGAGTTATTCAAAATTAATTCTTCCATTAATTCATTAAATTTAATAAGTAACAACCAGTTTGACACGCAATTTAAAAGCTGCCGCTGAATGCATTTCATTGCCAAAGAATTATAATGAATAGTTTATTTAAAAAGACAAAAGCAACTCACTTTAAATGTAGAATCTAATATCAGAAAGTTTATTTTTTAAAAACATGCCAAGATTCATCACTATTATAATCAAATTAAATGCTTAAGAAATATATATCTAATAAAGATACAGACATGATTTTGCAGAAAACAATACTTGTTTTTCAAATTAATGGAATGAAAACAAAGCAACGAAGTTAATTTAGTCATTAGTAAATAATTAATTCAGGAAGAAATTAAGAAACATATTATACTTTAAATAAATTTCTATTTAATGGAGTTAATTGAAATTTTCTAATCTATTATTTAGATACTGTACAAAAAAAATTTTATCCTAACTAAATTGGAGAATTACATTGCAGTATATGTATACAAAATATATAGATTATTTTTTATCGCATATCTGGCTAATTTGAAATTAGGACGAATAAATCCTTAAAAATGTATAATTATTTACAGCTAAATCAAATGTAAGCAAAAAATTCTATAGAGTTATATAACATTAGAGTAAAATGTCATAGGATATAAAATTTTTAGTTTATAGAAGGTGTCACGAAAGCATTAAGAACTTACTCCATCTATTAATGACATTTAATTTTCTGTCCATATTTAGTTTTCTGTCGAAGAATTGTTATAGCCGTCGTATTTCAAAATGCAATAATAGTTTATGTTAAATCCTTAAAAACCCAAAAAGCTTTAATAGTGTCTCCGTGAAATTTATGTAATGACAACCAAACTTCAGAAAATTCCAATTTTTATAAAACAAAAAATATTTTTTGTACAAATTAAAGTCTTGATTTATGTGTGATATTACAACAACAAAAATTCACAGGCATTTCTACACTGTTAGCGATTGTTCTACACTAAGATGTATAGTTAATCTCAATTTAATAATATGTTCTTTAACAGCAGTTAGTTTAAATAAGGAAAGCAATTGCAAATAGCTAGCTTATTGCTCGGCACTAAAGATAATGTTTATCGGCCTTCTTGTTGACTTATATTTCTTTCAACTTAATATATTCATCTCTTCCTGTGCCTTTTCTGCTTACAATGACCTTGAAATTGACAAAATCACTTTTGTTTACCTGTTGTTACTGGTTCGTTTTATATGTCTTAACTATATAATTCTTTTTAATTTTATATAGTTTGTTTTACATTTTTAAGCAATTATTTTAATTTCTTGGTAGTGTTGTTTGGAAATTATTATAATATTTTTAACATATAAGGCTTTTATTTTTTTACAAAGTCTTTTCATAGATAAAATAAAGGAAAAGCATCTGGATAGATTACGAAGCACAATATGCTTAAAAATACCGATTGACAAGTTGTAATTTTTTTACCTTTTTCAAGGGCAATCATTGTTTATAAACTGTATTCATAGTTGTGGATAATAGGCATTTATATTACAAATTTTCTTTTACCTATTTTAATTCTAAGGATTTTATTTTTGCATTTTTGAAAAATTGTTCATTTAAAAAAAACATATTTCAATTTCATTCTTTTATGTAAATATAGTTCATATTTTTATCCTTTAGTTTAGATATATTACTCTTGGATTTTTAAATAATATTCGATATTTTAAATTTAAATTATAATATGTTTGACTGAATTTAAATTACAAAGTTAGGAAAAATAATTGTGAAAATGTTTTCTAAAGGTGAAGAAAAAATATTTAGATCAATGTGAAGAGAGCCTATTGATAAAATTTTGCCTTTATTCAAACCACAATATAAAATTATAATTTAATTTTTTTTTGGAAAATCACAAGTAACCATTAAAAAGGCATCAGAATTACAAAATCATATTGTTGTATCATAAGAAATGTTGGGCTTGATATATAAGAAAATAGTTTTGCAATTGTACTGTAATCATACTTTCTGATAATAAAATCCAATATTATACTTACTCGTATCAAATCATCAAACCTTCTTAATATTTACTTTTAAACACACACACACATATGTATAAAATTCTTACTGTATAAAAATTTTAAATTTTGAAGTTGATTTATAAAATTTTCAAACATTATGATTGCATATATAATGTATAAATGAAAATAACTTATGCATTTTTAATGAATACACAATATGAAATAATACGTTCTAAGCTCTCTTCAGAAGGAAAATCAGAAAAATTGATAAACTCGTAACGACAAACAACTTTGTCTCTTTCGACATCAACTGGCTTTTTCCCACATTGAAAGGGAAAATAAAACACCATTAAAATGAGCAAAGAAAATTTTTGCTTTAAATCTAAATTTTATTTTTTTTAAATTTAAGAGATCCAGGAATAATTTATTATTTAAACAATGGCAGAAGACTAGACTTCCTAAGTTGGAAAAAGGGAAAGAAATTCTTAGAAATTTTTCCTTACTATTTTGTATAATACAATGAGAAATAGATAAAGATGTAACTACCTGAGCGCACATATTTATAGATATAAATATATATGTGCTTTTTTCTTTTCTTATAAAATAAATTTTCGGAAATGTTAAATAATTATTTTGTGATAGATTCAAATATACATATTTTTACACATTAGCTTTAATAATTACTTTAACAGTTTGGTAAAAATAATTACTATCAGTAATGATTATTTAATTTACAAAATATTTAATTGTAAATATTTTATATACATTTTTAAAATATTGAAACTTATTCAAGCCATTCCAGTGGATATATCAGAATGATGCAAAATTTTTTTTACATAAGAAATATTTCTGTTTTGAGAAAATTAGTCATTTAACATTTTACGAATAGGATAATGGAATATCATTCACAGGAATAAAATAAATCTATATCTGTTGTGTGTGTATATTAAAAATGTAGTTCAGAGAATAATTTCATATTTTAAAATTATTTCCAGTCTAAAGGTTGATTTATAAAATTGAGAAACTTTTGAAAATTAATTATTTAATTTATGATGTCTAAAGAAAACAATTTTAATACATACAATTTATGAAATATCGAAATTTTTACAAAACCCCTACAGCAGAAAAATCAGAAAGATTGATAAACTCGTCACGACAAACAGTTTTGTTCCTTTCGACATCGATGGACGTTTTAGCACTTCTCGAAGGGATAATAAAACACCATTAACATGAACAGAGAAGAACGCTGTTTAAAACTCAATCATCATTCTTTTTAAATTTAAAAGATCCATGAATAATTTATTATTTAAACAAAGACAGCAAGCTAAACTTCCTTAGATGGAAAAAAGGAGAAAGTAATCTTTAGAAATGTCTTCGAATCCTCTTGCTTTCCCGCAAAGCACAATGAAAGGTAAAAAAAAGAAAAGAATGAATTGAAGGAGCGAGACACATTTCCCATATATTCAAGCCCATTCTTACGTTCCTTTTTTATTTTCTCCCATCTCCGAAGCAGATAAAGAAAATAAACGAAACAAAGAAGAACACCGTATTTTATTGATAGGTGGATAGAAGGTCTTTGATGAGGGGAGTCGGCTCTATAGCGCGTTTCTGGTGGCATTTCTGGAATGCCAGCAACGTTGCTTCGGTGTCACGCGGAGATGGTTCCGTCAGTTCCTGCCCGGGTACGTCAATTCCCGTCGAAACATCTCTTCAAACTTACCCTTTTGTTTACTCCGCTTATTTAGTTCCTTCTGGAATACAAAGAGACGGAAGGAATGCAGTTGGAATGTTTTCGGTTATATTACGTTTCTTCGGAAGCGTGGTTGTGGGCAGGAAAACTGTTTTCTTTGTATGTTTGATGATTTCTTCATTTTTTGTCAATAGTATTTATCCTTAAAAACGTGGAAATACGTACTTTCTTATCTGCAACACTAACTAATATAATTTAATCCAAAGTAAAATAAAGAAATATTGGATAATGTATAAGGAATTTTTATGTGCTAGAAGTTAGTTAATCTTATTTAAATCATAAGACATTAAAAAAATAAAAGTTAATATAATTAAAAATAATAAAAATGAAAATGATTAAAAATATTGTAGATGGAAATGTCATTTTAAAATAGGATGGCACTTCTCAAAGCGCCATCTTATTTTAGGTGGTTTCATCAAAGGTTGTTAAGGAATATTACTATCCTTAACAACCTTATGCTTGGAAATACATTTAAATGTCTTCAATGAGCAAGTTAAGCAATATTTCTGTACATTTAAGTATTTCTCACCACTAAGTCGTAATAACATTAAATAGTTTTTCACTTTAAGAATATCATAAATTATACAGTACATTTTCTTCAAAAAAATACTTTTTTATGAATTTTCCTTTTAAATTATTTTTGATAAAACTGATAAAAATAAAAATTCTCATTATCATATAACATTATTTTTGATATTGCTCAGAAGGAAGTTTTCTAAATTCCAAGTTACCAAATTTATTAATTTGTGAAACTTCCCTGGATTTAGGCTATTGTAGCATTATTACTTTTCTTTATGGATATTATAATTAAACAATAACAATGATTAAAAGAAAATTATAAGTAAATCATTTGTATTTGAGTTCAATTAAAGATTCTATTTCAAATATTGTTCATTATTAACCTTTTATTGATTAAATCTAAAATTTATTAAAAACATTGTAAATTAAAAGGTTAAAAGGTTTTTCATTTTCTTTGCTTAAAATTTAATTTGCTTTGATCAAAATATGTTAAAATACATTAAGGTTAACAAAGATGAATGTATTCATGCATTTTAGATAAAAATAAAATTCACTGTTTTAACCAAGCAAAGAAAATCTTTCAATAATGGAATTTACATCTTTTTAATAATATTGAGTTTACTACAACTCTTAATTCAGACTAAAATTAGAGCTATAAGAATTTTATATGTAATAAAACACGATGAAACTCTATATAAAAAGAAAATTTAAAATTGTAAAATATCCTATTTGGATTCGTTTAAAATACATATTGTGAGAATATATGTTGTTTTAAATACTTATTGTTAAAAATACATATTGTTAGTTTAAATTTTCTAGATAATAAAATATTAAATTTGAAATTGCACTATAATATTTAATTTATTATTACAGTTGGAACAATTACTACTATTGTCATACAATTGAATTATATTATAACTAACATAATTTTACTAGCTATAGTTGACACATATGATGTTTTACCACTTTGCTGTATAATTAATAATTTAATACTCCTATAATGATTTATATACATTTTCTTATAATTATCTCAATAAAAATAATCAGATAGATTTCCCTTTAGAAAAAGAAAGTTGATATTATTGTAATCTATTACCTTTGCATAAATATTGATAATAAGATTTTGTATTATGTTTGAGGCAACATTTATTAAATATGTGGTGTAAAAAAATCATATTTATAAGATATTTGGGCAACAATTCATCAATCTCTGAACGGCAGAGACAAAATATCCGAGACTAAAGTTTTTAAGTTGAAATAATTGTTGTTAAACTCTGATATTTAAACTTAAAAAACTTTAATTTAAATGCATTTATAAAAAGATACCGAAATTAAGATAATTTGTCAAGTATAGTAAGATGTGTCAGAAAATTATGCTTTAGAAACTGTCTAAAAAATGCAACTGCTATTATTAAGCTAAATGTGCTTTAAGTTTTCTGTTTATAACTGTACCTGGTATTTGATATATTATAAAATGCTAAGTTAATTGCTAGTGTTTTGAAATCAGTTTTTAACTAGCTACATTGCATTTATATTAAAACTATTCATAATTTTGATAAATTGATGAAACTATTTTGTTGATAAATTATCTAAACTGCAATATGTAGTATATATACTTAATTATATGTATTGCTGAGGTAATTAAAACAATACTATCTCACTAATTTTATATTTAACTATATTTGTAACTGAAATATAATAGTTGTGCTTTTTATTTCTTCAAAATAAAATGAACATAAATACTAATTTTAAAATGAAGGTTATTTTTTTAAACAAAACAAGTTTTTTTTATTTATTTATGTACATTTCCCTTTCTATAATTTCTACCAATTTTTTTTATATTTTGAATGCTTTAATACCAAGAATGAGGATAATTTCAAGAAATGTTTTTGAAATACATTTGTTAATAAGGAGTGTTTAAAAATATGTAATGCTCAATGAAGTTGTTTAGGATTAGAATACGCGAAGCATTGATGCACCTTCACATTATTAGAAATCTTGTGCTTGTATCTAACAAGTACCTACTCAGATACTAGATATTTAATTGTGCTTGTATGGTAATTTGCATGAGTATTTGCTGAATAAAAAATTTTAGAATAGTTAAAATTATGCATTACAGGAACTGAATGTAATTAATGTTGAAAATATCGAATGTATTTTAAAAGGTCCTTATTTTAAGAAATCTTATTTCATAAAAAATAAATTAGAGACTGAAAATTCTGTTTTAAAATAAAATTTGGCAAAAAAGAGAGAGATAACGATTTAAATTAAGATAATTACATGATATTCTAATTCCTCTAATAGAATACTAAGAAATTTAAGTCAGTGGAATGCAATTTAAATATTAAAATAACTTTTTTTTTCCAAATGCTTTATTTTCAGTCTCAAAAAAAAATTCTAAGTTTCTAACTCATTTGGAAACATCTTATTCCTAACCACAATGGTACTAAAATCAAATTAAACTAAAATGAAGGAAAAAAAACATAAGCAATCTTATTTACTCTAATTAGAAAAACAGTCCCCCACAGTTAGAAAGTAGTAAAAGGAATCTTTCTTTCTGCAGTTTTTTTGAGTCCCTTCTATCACTTACCCCAACTCCTCTTTCATTTCCGCGTGCACTATCTACATTGGCGAGATGAAAAAGCAAACCTAGAAACAACAAAACACGAAATAATCTAACCGGAGTGAACAAAAACGAAAATTACATTATTCGGCTAATACAGAACGTGGCCGGATCATTCGCCAGTTTTACCCCCACCCGCAAATGCCCCATCCAAACCCATACTTATTCTTTTTTTTTTCCCCTCTGCGATTCTTGTTTTTGTTTGTATGTGTTCTTTTCTTCCTTCATTACTTAAGTAATGCCTTCAGATGGAAACGGGGCGTTTGTTCCTTTATTTTACCCTGGTAGAAAGATCGAGGGTTGGTAAGAGCCAATGAGAAGCAGACGTGAACTGAGTGACAAAGTCCAAATTAAGTACCTTTGCCCCGTTTTCGCAGCGTCTGTACATCTGGAGGAAAACTTTAAGTAAGAGGGAATGCAGTTCTTGTTGAGGCATTTTGCCGTCGGCAGGGACTGCAAAGATAATAAACCCTGCAGATGGAAACATGTTTAGTGAGCAATCCGGCTTTTTCCGGATACGGGAAGGCAGAGAGGCCAGAGGGAGGAGGGCTGCCTTGGAATGTCAAGCTTAATCCGGTAGAGCGTCTGCAGGAATTATTCGTCAGATGAAACCTAGCGTATTCTATCGTCTTCTTAATGCACTTCCACATCCCCTCCCACACTTCTATATCAAACGCACCCGACCACTTATACCTTTCGAAAGGTATTAGTACTTCTGTGCTGTATAAAGCTATCTCAGTGCGCTTCTGTGCGCAGAAGTAGATTTCGAAGTCTACGAACATGATCCTAAAGCAAATAAGTAGAGAAATGCACGTGAAAGCCAGTTTTACCTACATATTACTCTAGTATTCACGTATATGTAGTTGTTAAAAAAAAAGGAAGTTCAACTAAAAAAAATATTACAACTTCACTTTTTTTTTCATTTACAAAAAAAAAAAAAAATAAATAAATAAATATGAAAACTGAAAAGAATTTAAAGTAAAAATATTTGGATTTTTAGAGGAAACCAGAGATG
Organism: Latrodectus geometricus; assembly: GCA_026290005.1. Lineage (NCBI taxonomy): Eukaryota > Metazoa > Arthropoda > Arachnida > Araneae > Theridiidae > Latrodectus > Latrodectus geometricus. The sequence continues at coordinate 9,961 of JAPDSC010078799.1, read as the reverse complement.
TAAATTTTTTTCAAAGATTACGTATATGGATTTGCAGTATTTTTATAAAAACTAAAACATTATAACCTTAAATTTAAAATTATGCTCAATTTTTTTAAAATAAACCACCAATGTAAAATTATTTGAGAAAACTGCTAAATTCCCTATGTACCGAATCTATGATATCATGTGAACTGTAAGCAGTTTGTATGTAACAAGACAGGGTGCATAACAAAATGAACAAAGCTAATCTTCTAAATAAATGGATAATGTTAAATAAATGAATTTAAGGAAATAAAACTTATAAAATGTTGTATGCACTTTTAAAAAGATACTACCACCCAATATTTGTTTTTAGAAAAGTATTACTTTTTTAAAGAAATAATTAAAAGGGATGAATAAAATGCCAAATATTTACATCATATATGTCTTTAAAGATAAATTTAAGTTTTAAATAATTACTAAAGATTAATAATTTTCTACACTTGTTTCTATTTTAATCGGCATGTTTATTTATGCACAAAAAATCAAGAAATTTGTCTTCATTGTTAAAAGTTTTAATCACACACACACAAAACCTTGGTACATTATTTAAAATAGTATTAATTAGTGTTATGTAAGGCTCTTGCAAGCGTATATTTGAAAGCATTATTATAATTAAATCAACTAGTAAAATCTGAAAGCATTTATAAATATTGAAACAAGATTAAAGTCATGTAAGCAGAAAACATTATTCATGGAAATAAGTAGTTTAATGCTACACGAATAAAAAATTACTTTAATTATTTTTTAAACCTGAGATTCAATTATGAAGCTAGTTATTTCATTAAATTAAGAAAAACTTGCGCAAGTATTCTTTGCAAAGCTTTATAAATGATTTAGTTGATGCCTTGTAGAATCAAAGAATGAATTATTTTCATTTAGTTATAACATGGCTATGATGTATTTTTGAGAGTTTTACATTAATTGTTTTTAAAAATAACTTGAAATTTATAAAAAGCTACTTTAATCAGTTTATTGAAAATGTTTTTTAAATAAAATTCAACGTACTTCTTAAATAGTTTTTTTTTTAACACTTAAATAGTTATTGAAAAATATAGAAATATCTAATGAATTTTAAATCTAAATAACATAGCTTATGCTTCGAAAAAATTTAGGAAGCATTTTATAACATTTTAATCACTGAAATCTGTTACAAGAATAATAAGGAGAACAAAAAAATTTTAATTTAAAAGTTTATGTAAAATTCAGATAGAAATAGAAATCTAGATGGCGCAAAAATTTATGATAGATGTGTAACATCTCATGTGTGTGTGTGTGGCAGCATTCTTTTAATATTCTGTAATTATTAAATAAATTGTATTATGTTAGCATACATGTTGAACTCTTATTATCAATCTCTTTATTTTAAAATAATTTTAATAAATAAATCAAATACTGAAAGAAACCATTTTTATTGTAAAAATATATACAAAAATGTAACATTTAATAAGATGGCAAATTAAAATAAGTAAAAGTTTAGAATGTACATTTCTAGTGAATGTTGAAATATGTGGATGTCGAAGTTAGAATTTTAAAATGGATAAAATTTAATTCAAAATCTTAAAAAAAAAAAAATAGATTGCCATTGAAAGATGTTCAGAAAATACTGAAAATGTGAGATTCTAGAAAATAAAAAATAATAGAAACTAAGAACGGAAAGTTTATAATGAATGGAATTCCCCGATGGCAATAAAGTTCTCTTAATATTCTAGATTGTAAAAATTTAAGAAATAACTAAAATGTTTTAATTTTCTTACTCTAATTTCCAGCATATCTTAAGTGGTTATAATTAAACAAGTATTGCAAATAAATATATTAAGTGCATATTCCTTTATAATATTCGTTTATTTTAAGCAAGACTTTATTAAGCAATAATGAAAAAATATTGCTTTTTTACCTTCTAAAATTTAAAGAAAGATTTTTATGAGAAACTGACAGTGAAAAAATCAAGGAAATACTGTTTTATCACACATATCATGCACATTTACAAAACAAACGGTTATTATAACAGATATAAACTGTATTTGTGAGACTTAGTTTGAGTGTGAAACTAATTTTGTAGATTCAAAAGTGTCTAGTTTTTAATAAATTAAAATACAAAGTGTTCAAAACCTATTTTTGTGTATTATTAAAAAGGAGACCCATTTATCTCATTTTTAAAATACTCAGAAAATTCGAAATTTGGGTTCAGAAATACACATTGACGTTTCCTAAAAAGAAAAAGAAAATCGCTAATCATTTTTCCAATAGATGAGCACAATTTACTTCATTAGTAAATATAAAACTACCAATAAATGTATTTCTCAGTTCTATATTAGCAGAGAAAGTCACTTTTACCTCTTCCAACTTTTAATAATTTGTGATATTTAAATTTAACAATTATAAGTTTCTCAGACATTCAAAAAAACATTTCATTGGATAATTATATGAAATATCATTTTTCTTCAGCTCTTTTAAATGCTAACGTGATGAACGAAGTTGGACAAAACGTTTCACATAAAAGTGGTTAATCATATGAAATATTTTTTCTTTTAAAAAGTATAAAAAACTGATAGCTATATTTAAAACAAGTATCATAACAGAAAAAGTATGGCATCTAGAAAAAACAAGTGATTAAAAATCCTTCAGTTGGGCTACAAAAATTATATTAGCCCATTTCATATCAATCTGGGAATCATGAAGCAGTTGGATGGAAATTTTGAGTAAACCTGTTTGATTTTTACATCATTTTTTAAAATTTCTGATGTCCTGCTACTTAGGATAGGTAGTCCTGCTATTTAGCATTACGAGAGGCTGAAATGATGGCAACTCATATAGTGAGGCACCCAGCAGGTGTATTATCGTTACTTCAAAAGGAGTATATTTTTGAAATTTAGAAGCAGGGATCAAACAGAATACCCCACAACTTTGCCTGCCTCCTCCAGGGACATTCCAATCTTGTCCATCATTTCACACGGAGGTCTTTGCGACTACAACATATTTTATGTGTTCCAGCTACCATTAGTGAACAAGACGGATCTTCGGTTAGTTTGGGATTTGAATTGATTATCTTCTGGCAACGAGTACGAATGACCTAACAAATCAGGTTACAACAGCTATAATTTGTACATCATGGACCCACAGATAACGTAGCTCATTAAGGATCTAATCTTTGTGCTAACATGAGAAATGAGGTTAGATGAAGAGACTGGTATCCAGTTTTCTCAATGTTTGGAATTTTTTTGTTCAGTGCAAAGCTTAAATCTCTGTTAAATAAATGAACATGATATTTTACAATTTTAAATCCCCTAGGAATGACTTAAGCAATAATTACATTATTTAAACTGTTACTTAAACTATTTTTCTGAAAAATTAGAAATATCCAATGAGAAGAATGGTAAAATATTTTACCAAAAAATTAAAACCATCTGAGAAGGCTATCAAGATGGATTTTATGTACACACACATTTTCAGATTATTAAGAATTTTTTTAAAAAAAGAATTGCTCTAAAATTTTTTCTAGATCTTTAGGTGAAAAACAATTTTCTTTTTAACATTCAGCTACAAGCTGGTTTCATCCTTCATTATCATTAAAAAATTATGTTTAGTTTTTTTATTACTGATAGAATTAACTTATGACAGTATTAAGTAAAACAAATTACAGACCTTACCTTCGTAAAGTTCGTTAAAATGAATCTTACAAATGTGAGTTCTTAGCCACATTTGTTTTTGGATTATAAAATTAATATGAGCTCCACCACCTTCTGCATGGAAACTTCATCAGTTTATGTATTTATGAAATATGACATCAAATGTTTTATTGTTTACATAAATGAATCGTATTTAATTTTTCAAATCTTTCTTATATTATATTGTAGTTTTTATTAAATTTTCAGTGCTTGATTTTCCATATAATCACTTAACAAAAATTTAACTGTATCTAACATCTGTTTTTCTATTTAAGTTTTTCTTATATTATATATTTAGCTACTTTGTAATTGTAAATGGGGAATATTACAACTAAAATATTTTTATAGGTTATACTACTGAATACATTGAATATTTAAATAATTTTTCTCTAGCACATGAGTTGTTCTTATAAAATTAAATTCTTCGAAATTTTAATTTTGACACTCAACTTCCACATATCATTCAAAGACCTAAGAAAAGAAAAATTTTAATTTTACCATTTTGAAATTTCGTAATATTTTTTTTAAAAAAATTTGAATTTCATGAAGCTTATTTTAAAAATTATATCTTTAAGGAACAAATGAATTATGTTTCTATCATTCAAAACTGAATCACTATTTTCAATTTGTTTATTTATTCATCGATTGTAGTTTCTTAGTACATTATAATTTTGATTTCGAATATTTCTATTATACTTTTTAAAATATTTATTTGTGAGGAGTAAAGTAAATTATAAATATTGTTGTATATACTACCTTTATTTTAAAGTTATAGTCTTTCAAAAATATTAGTTATTTAGTTGACTCTTCATTGCAATCTGATAAAAAGAAAAAATAAAGCGTTAAATTTTTATTTTTTTAAAGTATAAAATTATGAGGTAAATATTAATAACATGATATTTAAATAAAAGTTAATTCATTGTCTTTGGTTAAAATAAATTATTTTATATGTGTTAATGAAATATTAAACATTTATATAAATATTAAATTTCATAAAAATAAAAGATAATTATAATAAACAAAATTACATTTGAATAAATATTTTACTCATTAATCTTAATTATTAATAAAAATATTATATGTTTTAGAGATATAAATTTTGTTTCCTCTTAACACGAGGATGCAAAGAAAATTAAAAATATCAAATAAAAATTTTGTATAAAGAAATAACACAATTTAGGAATGTGAAATACTACATAGATTTTAATGTATGTTACGATAACTATATATATTTTTTATTTTATAAATAAAATACTACATTATATGTCCATAAATATAGATATATATGATTGCAGTATGTTGAAAAAATTTTAAACTTTATTATTTAAATTTTTAAAGTGTCATAATGGTATGAATATTTAAAACAGATTATTGAATATTTTATAATTACATTTGTATATTTACAGAGTAAATTCTTTAAATTTTAGTAACATTTTAATTATATTTATGCGTGTAATATTTCCTAGTTTTTCTCAATAATAAAATGAAGCATTTATAATTTAATCAAAGTATATTCCTAATTGCTTTTACCATTTGATTTACTATTAAAATTTGATTAACCACATTTATTTCTTTGACACAGTTGGTTATAATTTAGAAAATTAATTTTCCCTTTGGAATGTCTTTGACATCCGATCACATTTTCTCTATTAGACGAGAAGCATTAGGGAGTTTTTTTTTCTCCTCCATTCACAATCAAATGCCTTACTTGGTTTAAAACAAATTTAGTAGGATATGCTTATTACACATTAAACATTTGACCTTTTTAAAAAGCGTTTCATGATTCCATTTTCTAAAACTAATTATCAAAGTCCTCTGCGTGAACGTTGAAGAGAATCTGAAAGATTCTATCACAGCTACACAAACTGGTTGGAAGAACTTCGTTGTTTACTGCAATCTAAGCAATTAAGTTAATTACTGGATCATTATTTTAGCACTAACTCAAAGCACCTGAATAGTAGTTGGGGGTATTTGCCGAGTGTGTTTGGCAGAATTTTACTTTTATTAAATTAATACATTTTAGTTTTATTTTGACTTCTCTCTTTTCCCAAAGCCGATAGGTTTGAACTTAATTAACCAATTTTTCATCGTCGTTGTAAGCTAAGTCTAAGTTCCGGGTTAAATTAGAGAATTATCTAAGCTGCAATCTTTCCAAGTTTTGTACTTTAGAGTGTGACGTTATTAAATTTTTGAATTTAAAAATTGAACACATATTAAAACAAATTATAATAATAAACTTTATCATAATGACAAATGATGCTAAGATTGTGTTTTGAGAATCAAAAATTTTTTTGCAATTCTTACACCAAATGAACCGCTGATTACATATGATTAAAATACGTAAAGTATAAATAATAACATACATAGCAAGACAGGTAAACTTTTAATCTATGATTAAAAGTTTAATCTTAAATTAAAAATGTCTTTCATTAAATTTTAATCTTAGATTAAACATTTAATTAGACGATGGAAAGTTTCCGTAATTTGATTTACCCAAATTTTATTTTTATAAGATTAAATATGTCAGATTAATTTTTTCTCGTATTAATTCTGAAAAGTTTCCAAAGTTTTATATTTTAGTATAATAGGGCTTTCTCAAAACTTAAATCACTGTATATTAAAAAACTTTTAGTTCAAAAGAAAAATTTAACTTTTATCTTAATCCAATGATTGATTTAAATTTTGCTATACTCCTACAATTTTTTTTTTATAAAATTATTGTAATGTAAAACCAGCTTTATGATACTAACTTTGCGGATGCATTATAATGATCTACATGTTATACAATGTTAAAATAAATAAATAAAAATAAAAAATAAAAATAATTATCGTGGAAAAAAAAAAACAATAAATTTTCTTAAAACTAGCTTCAAATATTAATAATAGAGAAACGGATTTTAAATATTATTTGACATCCAAAAAATTCAAGTCTGTGACATTTAAATATATACCACGTTTTTACATTTTAGAAGAACTTTTCACTGCTAGTGTCCCATATTTACGCGTAGTAAAGAAAAATATTCTTAAAAATAAAAATAAGAAACAGTCTTCTCGAATAATAACAATCTCATCATCCGTTCACTTTCTATTATTCAAAAATTGCTGTTATCACATTCTGGATCTTTCAATAGGTAAAATGATATTCTAATACTAGGCTCTTTTAAGCCTAAAAATGTCCGATTTATTATTGCCTAAAAAAAAGCATAAATTACGATGATTTCATAATGTTTAATAATAAATAGCAGTAAACCATTTAATGTAAGGTTTTCTTTCATTCACAAATGTGTGGTTAAAATTCAAATGCTTCAATATTTATTATACTTGGTTTTTGGAACAATGAAAAGTTGTTTAATATAGTGAGACAAGATAAATTTTCTATGAATATTTACCGATACATATTTTGTTAGTAAATTATGTAAATCCTTTATAAAAACTTAAAGCAGAAATTTGTGAATTAATGATTTCAAAATTATTACATTTTAGGCTAACAATAAAATTAAATAATTCTTCAAATTTCAATAATTTTACAGATTTTTGTTTTGCTCATTTATAAAATGCAAACATTAAACACTTAAAAAACGTTTAGTGAGAAAGTGCATCTGTAGTTTATTGAAAGTTTGTGCAACTCCCTTCAAGTACAGAGGACAACAAATTAAGGAAGTCGGTTTCTATTGAGAGAGTGAAAGTCAATATTGAATACCTAGTTCTCTTTCTTATCAGCTGAATATAGACAATAAAAGTTAATATATATTGATTGCGCTGCTTAAAATTGGCAAGTTGAAACATAATAAAATATATTTTTATTTGTTTATACTCGTATATTATGTATTTGGTAACAAAGTCTTTACGTGTGGGGCCCATATTTCTTGAGATGATAGTGAACAGTGAATTTGATTTCCAAGCTTCGCTCCAGAAGCTTTAATTAAAATACTTGCATCAGAAGGGTGAATTATGCCACAGATCAGATCATGATTTCCTCGTGAGCATTAGGTGATTATTTTGTAGAAGACAATAAGCAATGTCTTGTGATCTTCTCTGTCATTTGACTTATCTACGTTTGACTAGCAGGGCTATTAAAAAGAAGAGTATCAGAAACAAATCCACACATAATCGTATAACTTAATATCAGGATAAAGGATGTCATCAATATGATTACAAGAACAGATAAGAGTATATATAAATCTCTTCAATTTTTCTGACGTAAGTGACAAGTGGGTGAAGGGCACTTTCAGCGACAACAATAGAAATAATCACATTTCATATTTTACCTTTCATTTTATGCGCTAACTTAAACAACCACTTTTAAATGCCGCACTCTGTATTAATAGGGGATAAGTACATTTCGCTTACAACGTTTTTAAAAATAATTGAAAATAATTAATTTAATTGGAAACTTATGCACAGTTTCTAAGCAGTTGAAAAAGAAACAATTCCTCGAATTTTCAATATGTAATATAAATATAAAAAATCATCTTAAAGGGAAATAAAACTTCAATTATAATGCAGAAAATTATGATATACTCTCTCATGTTTTTGCTTTAGAATCTCACCAATTAAGAATATTATTATATTGATAGAATATTTATTTGTTTACCTAGAATATATTAATAATTTTAAATATATGAAAATATCATAAATATATCTTAAATATTGGAAGTGTAAACATTTAGTAAGTGCATGCCACATATAGTGAATAATACTATGTGTTTACATTCATGGAATTTATAGCTTCAGTTTATAAATATTCGATATTTACGGAACATACAAAAAATATTTATCTGCAGTAACCAAGTGTAAAGTATCGTTCTCTGATGGGGAGGAGGAAGTGTTCTATCCTTTACACCTAAAAGGTAATTGCGAGGCAAGAGTTATCTATTTATGTGAAAAGTTTTTCTATAAGTGTGGTGTGGAAATTTGGATGCTGATGTATCAGATCAAGTGTTCTTCTTTTCCCTTAGACGTGAGTTCAATTTGAATGGTTATTAAAGATCTTTGAGGTTTTAATCGACAGAAGTATTCAGTTAAATTTGTTTCAATTACCCTAACTTTACCACTTGTATAAATACCTAGATATTAAATGCCTAAATGTACCTTTTGCACAAAAGACTAGACATTAAATACCTAAATTTACCACACGTAAATTTTAAGACATTAAAGTATATAACTTTTTAGGAAGATAAAACATTTACTTTATTTTCTTATTAATAAAACATAAACATTAATGCTATTACCATTTTAAAAAATAATTATTGTTTTCGACAAAAAGAAAAATGAAATATGAAAAATATTATCCTTGTGTACAAAGTGACAATGGGTTTCAATCATTAATAAGAAAAATAAAATAAACATTCAAGTAAAATTTGCATCAAAGATAAAACATGTTTTACAAAATATTTGAAAATAATTCAAAAAATTATAAGCTAAGAAAATGAATTCATTAAAATTTACTGAGCTTCTTAAGGAGAAATCCATAAAAGTATTGGTAAAATAAACAAGAATATCTTTTACCATAGAGAATTTTCTTGAATAAGAGCTAAGCTGACCGCCATAAATTATTCATAGTATTTTAGATATATTATTTACCGAAGAAGTTATATTAGAAGAAGTGTTTCTATAGAAAAACGATGGTATATATTTCACCAAGGAAAAAGGGCTCTGCTCACTGTTGTATGCGAGGAGACGTAAAATATTGATAAGAAAAGAATTGTCTTTGCATTAATAATTATGTGTGTATGATGTTAGGGCTCGTTATGTATGTTACGAAAGGTTCTTGTTATCAAGTAACATGGAATATTTTATGCCTCAGTGAGATACTCATGAAGTCAAAGTATCTCATGAGAAATTTCGAAGAAATATATTTTGAATCAATATAAATGCTTATCTGAAGCGGAAGTTTATATCTGTCGAGTTATTATTCATTTTCCGTAATCTTACAATGTTGTTACTATGAAACATAATTTTATTGCAAAAATCAAAACCAATCCATTAACACTAAAAAAATTTTTAAAGTTTATATATGAAAAAAAAATGTGTAATAATGATGCATAAAGAATTTATTTAGATTGAGTTATATTTTATTTACATTTGAATTGATATTTGAGAAAATTTAATAGAAAAACAAATTTTAAATTTTGATTACAGGACTTAAGAAATATATTTTAATCATAAATTGAAGTCAAGAGTTAAAATAGTCATACTAAATTGAATATAAACTTTTGTTGAATGAAAATCTATAACTCACTAAATAGGACGGACGTCTGTTTAACTCTAAT
>JAPDSC010078797.1:252091-264304 GCA_026290005.1 Latrodectus geometricus | reverse complement strand
ATATATATATATATATATTAGGTTGGGGAAAAAGTTATCCATTATTTTTTCGGTAGACGTCTGTAGTGATCGCTATCTCGTGAGGTATCTATCAAACAATTTCAGATTTATGCTCGTTGGAAAAGTGACATTTGACACTAAAATATCCTCTTGCGGTTTTTTGTTTAATTAATTCAGTTATGAGTACAAGGTTTCAAAAATGGAAGACAACAAACAGAAAATTCGAATTTTTGTTTCGTCGAGTCCGTTTGGGTATTTGGATGCTAAAGATGCACCTCGCATAGATACAACATCGTCGAAAATGTCTATAAAATATCAAAAATTATCAAACTTTACAGCATGTCAGCAGTCGTAACTTCGCACAAGACCTAAAAATCTACATGAAAACTGTTTTAAACCTTTTTACAAAGCGAATCTGAAAGAAGTTACAAAAAGTTCACGTAAAAATAATGGATTTCTTTTTCCCCAGGCTAATATATATAAAATAAAAGGAAAAGAGTTTAATTTTTAAGAAATATATTTTTTTTTCCTTCTTTAAATATTATTTTAGATTATTCAAGTAAAAAAAAATACTTATCAATAAAACTGTGGTATTTTATTTAGTATTATTATCAAGAAATTTGTGAAGGAAAATTAGAAAATATTAAATGAAAATAATACAATAACAAATATGAAAATAAAAAAAGAGTTTCGTACTGCTGCAATCTTCTCATTCAATAACTCTTTTCCAGAAGCTTTTTGAATATATTTCAATGGTAAATTCATATTATTTGATACAAAGTTATCTTCATGAATTTCCCTAAAAAAAATTTGATCTTTTATTTTAAGTTAACTACTTTCATTGAGATTGTTAATATATCTAACAGAAGTATTTCTAAGATCTCACAGAATTTCCAAATTTTAAAAATATGTTTACCATGTTACGGTAAGTTCTTCATAATATTTTAGTTTTCCACTTGCGAGGCAAGTAATGCATTTTATTCGACCAGAATAGTCACACATGTAACAGCTACAAAAAAAAAAAAGGTTTTCATATTTTTTTAGAAAACTATTTTTAAAATATAATAGCTACACTGCTGGCCACAGTAAATGCATCATCTAGAAGGAAGCATGCAAATAACATGAAATTTACAACATGCATTAGCGGAGGTGAGGTATACAGATGATTAGAATTTCATTGCAGACGCACATCATGTGCGCTTGTGTCGCCAATTCAAACGCTATTTAAAGCTTGGAGATTTCAATGATTTTAAGTTCGAAAATTGTGTTTTTTTTTCTTTTTTTTCCCTCTCCCCTCAAAAAAACGATCAATTATGCTTTGTAGAAAACAGCGATCATGTTTTGATCAAGTATCCGAGTTCGACAGAGGAAGAATAGTGGCCTACCGAAATTGCGGATTATCTTTCAGGGAAATCGGTAGTCGTGTTGGACGGAACCAAACAACTGTGATACGGATATGTGATCGTTGAATATTGGAGGGTAGGATGGACCGACGTATTCGATCGCATCCACCTCAATGCATCACTTCACGTGCTGACAGGCAAATTGTGCGCATGGCAGTGACGTATCGCTCAGCCACATCACGAACCATAGTACAGAACATTCAGTCTGTAAATCATCATCCAGTGTCTGTGCGTACTATTCGATGCTGCTTACAGCAGAGTGGTCTACGCAAGACGTCCATTAGTTCTTCGACCCTTGACGAGAACCACAATTATATCCGCAACCAATGGTGCGATGAAAGAAGGATGCGGACGGCAATATGTAATGAAATTGTCTTTACTCTTGAGTCACGTTTCTGTCTGCAACACATCGATGGTCGAAACACACGACGATGCAACTCCAAGAGTCTGGAGACACCGTGGAGAGAGGATGCTGAACAGCTGTGTTGTTTACCGCCACACTGGTCCTGTACAGGGTATTATGGTAAGGGATGGTATTCGATATCACTCTGACACTCCTCTAATACGCATTGCCGGTACTTTAAACAACCAGCGCTACATTTTCGAGTCAGTTGTTGGAGCCAATTGCCCTTCCTTACCTTCAGGGCTGACCCACAGCCATATTTCAATAGGATAATGCTCGACCACACGTGGCATACATTGACCAAGGGTTCTTCACCAATCGCCAGATTGAACTGTTCGCTTTCAAAATATTTCACCTACAGAAAACATGTGATCCATGATTACTCAACGATTGACCCAAATTACATCCCCAGCTGCAACACCAAATCAACTGTGGCAACATTTGGAAGCTGCTTGGTTTGCTGTACCCCAAGGACACATCCAAAGTTTCTATGAATCAATGCTGAGGCGTGTAGCAGCGGTGATCTCCAACAATGGTGGCTACTGATTTTGGCAGGAACCACACTTCACAGAAGTGTATATATTTAATCTTTTGATACTCGATCAACATGTTATCGATAAAATAAATTTTGTTATGATATCTTTAGTTTGTCTTTCTTGGTGTTGCAATTCGAGTGGCCAGCAGAGTACTTATAAAAGTAATATAATAAACCAAAAAGCACTAAAAGTAAAAAATTTAATATAATTCTCAAAATATTTGTAGTTAAATCAGAGAACATGTTATTGTGTTAAAGTTCTGAATTTTTATTGATTGATTGAGTTAGTGAGTGATAATATCTTAAATGAAAATGGGTAAAAATTAACAAGGAAATGTTCTAAAAACATTAAGAAGGAATTACACAACTAGAGATTTTCTTACTGAAATTCTTACCTTATGAAGAAATAGGGAGAAAGAATTGAATATTTTGAGAAATTAAACTTAAAAACATGTTTTTAGGTCAAAAAGATATAATAACAAAAAATTCTGTAAATCAAGATATTTATGTATAGAAAACAGGGATGTATCAGTTTTATAACCAATATTTTAGTTTAAAAATATTAAATTTTCCAAGCATGAATGGAAAGTTAAGTCGCAGTATGTAATTAAGAAATGCAAAGTTACATATGTTTTATTGCAAATAAATACCTAGTGATCAAATATAAAGAATTAAGATGATTATTGTTCCCCATCTTCGCCATAAGCTTTATCATTTTAAAATCACACAATCGATAAATTTTGGGAGTACCAAATGCTCTGCTCATCATTTCAACTTAAAATGTTTAAATTAGCATCCAAATGCAGGTTTATTAATAATAATTTTTTCATTAAGAAATGCGTGACAGTAAATAAAAATAAATAGCAAAATATGTTGGTATATATAAAATATAGATAGCAAAATATATAGGTGTTGATGCTGATTTTAGGGTCAAAAGAAATATTCCAAATAAATTATATATTTGTCTACCTAGACGAGTTACTTTTGTACCTTAAATTTTAAAGCTCTGTGTCAAATATATAAATAGATTTTCATTTGTTTTAATATAATTGTTGAAATAAAAATAATTTTAACTTTTTAACAAATATATCCTTTATAGTTTCGTTTCTTGAAATTTAGAAAGCTATCACATATAATCTGCTAGAAATATTGCAGGAAAGAATACGGGATTTTTATATTTGATTTTTATTCTCTTTACAGAACTTCTTAATTAGCTCAATCCAGTTAATGTCCAAACTTACCAATGAACTACACTTGGAACCATTTTAGTTAAGTTCACTTTTAATATTTATCAGCCCAATTTTCTCAATGCTTTAAAAAGGTAAACATCATTATGTATGTATGTTATGGTGTAAAAAATAATACTTCATATGTAGAAATGCCATCCTGGAGAAGCTTTTTGCAGGTATTCGCTTAACATTATCCATTCTGTAGACTATATAATTTTATTGTTGTTGTTGTTTCCAATCCCACCTGGGGTGGCGGAGTTCCAGATTCATAAGTTCATATACCCTCAAAAAATCGAGGAAGAGAAGAGATCTTTCAAGAAACTCCTCCACGGAAAAATCGAGGCAAACAAGAATATATTGAGGACTAGTCTCGTTGGAGTAAAATTTTTTGCAGGTTGGGAAAAGTTTGGAACACCCGCTACAAGTGAGGCTCTTAGTGTCCCCACTGACAAATCTGCTGATTACGGATTGGTCGGCACGTGTGCCCTGAAAGTCAAGGGCACCACCGAGATGCTTACGGGGGTACCAAACATGATTTGGTGGGACAAGCCAAGCCTTATTGACAGTGTTTTTGCGGGTAGAAAATAATTCTGAGTAAGTGAGGGCCAGATTTGAAGAGGCTGGTAGGGAAGTACCCTCCTTAGCCAACTGATCAGCGCGTTCGTTACCAAGTAGACCACGTGAGAGGGTATCCACTGGAAATGAATGTCATGGGAGGCTGACAGGTCCCTTAACAAAAGAAGGATTTCGACACTAGCTTGGTCTGTTACTCTCCGAATTGCACAAGTGTTGAATACTGCTACGACTGTCAGTGAAGATCCAGATATTCCCGAAGATGGCTCCAATCCTTATATTTTTCAAACCTGATAAATTAGCTAAAAGTTCACTGCGAAACACTGAGCAAAAATCTGGGTTTCTTAATGTTTTTTAATCTTGGACTTCATTAGGATAAAGAGTGTAAACTCCACTCCCGGCGTGGTCCTGGACGTCACCACTACCATCAGTATAGGTCTTAAGATCTTCAGCAGGAACTAGGTCTATAATTTCCAAAGCCAATTGCCTCAAGTGCTCCGGAGGATGTTTGCCCTTAGTAACCTCAGAGAGAAGTGCAGTATGCAAGAAAACTCTGGGCAAGCCTGTAACGGGACTTACAGGCATGTGAAGGAATTGCGGATCAACATTGAATTTTATCGCATCAAGCAAAAGGACCCGAGAAAAAGGACTGTCCTTCTTTAATCTTTGGCGACTTTTCCAATTAACTAAAAGTTCAGCTGTCCGATTCTGAGTGCATAAGCTAGCTAATTTGGCAAAGTATTTAATAAGGAAATGAGAAGGGAATCGAACAGTTGCCAAAAAGACATTCTTTTATATGAAACTAAATAAATTTTGTAACGTTTATAAAGATTATGAACAATTTAATTTCTATTCTATGAAAATTTTCCAAAGCTTCATAAAATTAACTCATCATTTTGACATTTTAAGATCATTTTTCTTTAACTGTTTTGACAGTTGCATTTCACAAAGTAACAAGGAAATAAAAGTAATTGTTAACTTTGCGATTTCAGTGATTATAAATGCTTTTTCGCGACCTCAAAACTTATGTACTTATACCCATTATAAAATTTTATTCTCATAAAAAATTAATGCGAAAGAAATTATATAGAATTTTATTTTTATTGCCTTACACAGTACTTAAATCAATCGATGATTTTTTTTTTTATATACATTAGTTATCAACAAAAATACCTGAGCAGCATTAGTTCCATTAACAAGGCATTAAAATTTCAAACAACTCAAAATGCATGTGATGTAAAAATAAATAAAAAAATAATTAAAAAAATTTATAAAAATCTATATAAGAATTACTCAAATGATTTCATTAAATGGAATTTTATTATTTGATGCAGATAAAAGTTACATTAGTTTTAATAAGCAGAATTCATAATTTAATCTCCAGTATGATTACGATTATAAAAACGATTAAAGTTAATAAGGAAATCTTGTTTTTTTACATAGTGCCTTTTTATTTACAGATTTCTATTCTTGAGAATTATTCTATGATAAAATCTTTAACCCATCTTGCTACATACTATTATTATTGCAGTAAAAATGCAAAACAATTTTTTTAATTGAAATCCTAAGAGATATTATTATGCACTAACAATAAGAGAAATGGTAAAAATTATTTCTTTTTCTCTTATTGTCAGTGTTTTTATTTGAATTAAAGCATATTATTTATACTCTTATAAAACTGATATTTAAAAGAAACCATACAACTATATAATTAATGAACTGACTAATGAATATGATAGTAGTTCATTAATTCATTATAATTAATGAATTAATGAACTACTTAATAATGATAAAAATATACTAACGTTCGGCGTCCGGTGCCACCACAAAGATAACATGTGCTACCATCCCCATTTCGTCCCATTGCACATCCACAACTGGTCTATAAAATAAAATATATTCTTTTATTGGACAATTTATGCATTTGTTTTTGTTAAAAAGATTTTTATTGTTCCTCATATTATTTTATCTTATATAGTTACAACAGCATTTTTAGAATTCTTGGGTTAAATCTATGTGACAGTTTGAATTGTTTTACTTACCCATGTCAAACCCCCACAAGAAGTACACAAAACTTTTCCGCTTCCGCCGCATTCATAACACAACCGAACAGACGCAGAGTGAGGTATTTCCATATAATATTTTCCCTCAATAAAATCCATTGGACGTTCAATATTGATATCCCATGGATCTGGAGAAGGACCATTCTCTGAACCATCAATTTCCTGTCCTAAAAATGATGAGTGAATTGAAAATGTTGTTCATATATTTCATTTCATTTATTAGTTACACACTGTCTACCAATAAGTATTTGGACACCTGTGATAGAAAAGAAAAATTAACTTTATTCAAAATCAATAGTTGGTAAAGAATTTACGACAGGTAATTACAGCGTGAACCCTCCAGGGCATACTTTCCACAAAGTCTTTGTATTACAGCTAGTGGTATTGTATTCCACTAGGCTTGGAGTATAAATACAAGTTCCTTCACCGATTTTGGACTGGTAGTGCACCCCTTAATTCGGTGATCCAACTCGTCCCAGAGGTTCTCGATAGAATTCAGGTCTGGGCAGGCCAATCCATTCGATGAATTCCATTGGCACCATACCAAGCCTTGCTTAACCTCGACACATGACAACTGGCATTGTCGTCCTGAAAGTAACAGGGGTCCTATCAGTAAAACTGCCATAATGGTTGGGTGGGGTTCTTCTGAATTTCTCTGGACAGTACTCGTTGTTCTCCATCTCCCAGTTTCGTTGGTCTGCCTATACGGGGCACATCCCGATAATCACTGCCCTGATTTAGATCCCGTAGAACATGTGTGGTATTCTTTGGGGAGATGCATTGCGGCACGATTGAAACCCTCGGGGAACACGCAGCAATGAACCAGATGCTGATTGAGGAATGGGCATTCTTACTGCAAGAACTGCTGGACAATCTGGTGCTGAGTATGGGGAGACGGCGCGAAGCAACCATTGCAGTAAGGGGAGGGCATATCCCATACTAAGGAATATCTGTTTGTTATTGTTCTTCTTGCACAGATAATCTTGTGCAGGGATATTGTGAGTTCAATAAAGCCTATTTTTGTTTGATTCCATACCGTATACATTGTATTCATTTTTGTGCAACTAAGCTTTCGTCATCCTTTAAGTGCAAAGTGGTGTGTCTCATGTCCGAATTTCATGTCCCTCAGATGATTTCTCGCGGAGTTATGGCAGAAAAACCACCTGTTGCTGTTGCACACAAGTGTATTTTGGAAATTTTTCTGTATTTCCCTTATAAGAATCTAAATGATTTTCCAGTTGAAAATTTTGTGTTTATGTCTTAAACTTTGAGAATGCAATTTTGTAATGAAGTTCCTAGTTTCAAAAATAGCAATAAAACATAGAACACTGTAGGAAATAATATAATGTATTTGCTTCTAGCACTACTTAAGACGACTTTTGCATTAAGTTTAAGAATATATTCAACAAAATATTTAGTTCTTTATAATATACAATACTAGATGAAAGTTCTGCGAGGCTGTTAGTAGTTTTATTTGTTCAGGTTTACCATCCATCTATAGTTTTATATGACAAAAAGTGTATCCTATTGAAATCCTGTAAGGATTGTGATATTGTTTATAAATCAAATATAGTCTTAATATACTGGATGTGCACATTTACAAAATCTGCACATTTTACAGAATTTCAGGAAAATAATCAAATAAAAACGCAAATCTTTTAATTAAAAATTTTTCTTACTAGCAACACTATTTTGCTGGTTTGTGGACATGAGAAAATCAGCACTGTGCTCGCAAATATATTGTTAAGAAATTTTGGAAAAGTTTCATCGTAAATATATTAGTTTGGGGTAAAAATTATCCATTATTTTTTCGGTAGACGTCTGTAGTGATCGTTATCTCGTGAGGTATCTATCAAACAATTTCAGATTTATGCTCGTTGGAAAGGTGACATTTGACACTAAAATATTCTCTTGCGGTTTTATTGTTTGATTAAATCAGTTACGAGTATAAGGTTTCAAAAATGGAAGAAAACAAATAGAAAATTCGATACATTTTCGTTTTTCTTTTGTAACGGCGAAAAAGATAGCCGGGTGGCTAAAATTGTGAAAGGTGTTTATCGTCCTATATAAGACTGTAACAACCAGTTAAGTACAATTTTTGTTTCGTCGATTCCATTTGGGTATTTTTATGCTAAAGATGCACCTCGCATGGATACAACATCGTCGAGAATGTCTATAAAATATCAAAAATTATCAAACTTGACAGTATGACAGCAGTCGTAGCTTCGCACAAGACCTAAAAATCTACATGAAAACTGTTTTAAACCTTTTTACAAAGCGAATCTGAAAGAAGTTACAAATAGTTCACGTAAAAATAATGGATTTCTTTTCCCCCAAATTAACATATTGAAGGAATTTAAATTCAAGCATTAAAAGTAACTAAATTCCCATCGTTTAAGTGATGAAATTAAAAGGTGATTTATGTAGACATTAGAAACAAGGTCAAAGTCAAACAAATAAGTTTACAAAATATAGTTTGTTGACAAGACAGATTACTTGTTAAAAGGTTGTTTACTCCTCCGTGTCTCTGAGAACTGGGTTATGACTGATGTGAGATTATACGCTCTCAACGATTTCATGAAGCCTTTTGTTCACATTTTTAAGGTTGCAGTTTCTCCCGATTTCATTTAATAAACGACCACTAGCAATCGTTGAGAGCAAATTTCATCAACGATTTTCCCAACCAAACTTTCATATAACACATGTAGGATTTTCTGAAAATGGCAAGTGTATATGCAACTCCCATTTTCTAATATGATAAATAATTAGTAACTAAAAATTCTGTAAAGTGGAGCAGATATCACAAACAGCCATCGCATAAGTATGAAGTTTTAATGTGTATCTGAATGTTTGTAAGTGAAGATCATACTTCCAATTTTTTGGCTGATTCTGTAATCATAAACTCCTACCTCTAGATTCAGATAAAATGACACAAAATTATGCATGTAGGTTTCAATTGTTTATTAGTTATTTTTATTATACCTACAAATGTCCAAATCAAATTTCATTAAAATATGAATCATTGTAATACAAATCATCAAACAAATCTGAAAACACTCTTGATTTTAATACATATATCACACACAAAAATATTTTAATCCTTTAAATGTCAATTTTTTAAGTTTTTGAAACCTGTAAATATATGCATAAACAATATTCTTACTGCATAAGAGGTAGGATAAAATAATCTCAGCAGAGATACATTGTAAGTTTCAAACTTTAAAAATAAATGATTCCGGAAGAAAAATCTCTTAGAGAAAATCACTTGGAATGAAAAAAAATAAACAAGTTCGTAAATTTATTTAGTTTGTTCTAAAAAGAGCTAATGATTTACAGTTAATAATATATAAATTAATTTATGTTACGATTCTTTAAAATCCTTAACTATGTAAACATACTTATGTAATACACACAAAAAAAAATAAACATTATTTTGTTTTGTTCGCGTATGTTGATAGCTTATAAAGCTATTTTTGTGTATTTTAAAGCATTAACCTAATAATTATTTATAAATTTTTACACGACATATATTTTTCTTCCACACATTACTAATTTAACAATTATTAATTTAAAATTAATCTAAAATTTTGAAAAAAAAGCAATATATATACAATTAAATTAGGTTTCAGATTTGAAAACTTTACAAGGATATTAGAAAACAAATAACTGTAAATTTGTATTTCAGTCCATAATTCGATTTGCAATTCAGTAACATAATTCAATAAGGAGCTTACCTATGTAGGCCACAGTTTGAGTTTCTGTTTGTCTTTTTTCTCCTAACGACATTAATTTGTACTAGAAAGGAAATCACAAAATTTAAAAAATCATATCGTTTCATTATAAGTAGGATAGTGATTTTAAACTTACGTAAAGAGTTACGTCATTTGTGACACTTGTGAAAATCATATCCCTAACAGCACGAGATCCATAACAACTCTTATCATCAACATAATTATGGCATGCTTCCCTTATTTGCTCATTAGTTAAGGATGGGAAGCTGCAATATATAAAATTTATAGGAATTATTTTAGTAAAAATATAAAAAAAGGAGAATATTTGAAATAAAATTTACGTTGGTGGAATGTATTCATATGAGAAGAGAAACAATACAAACACTATAGAAAAGCAATAAGTAGTATAGTAATGGTAATTAGGGCATGTAAAGTATGTCATGATCGCAATGTAATCCATGTTCCTATTAAAAATTCATACCTCTTAGGGTGTTAGAAGCCAGGACTTGGGTCTTTCCTGACTTCCTATCTCTAAATTGGAAGATCTAGATGGTGCTGCCATCTATGAGCCAAAGTCGTAAATCCACTCTCGTAGCGGGTGCTCGTTCAAAAACGAAAGACTCTCTTTCTGACTTCATTCGCCCAGTCCCTGACGGGCGGGCATGGTTTCGTCAAGTGTCGTAACAACAACAACAATAAGTAACATTAAAATTTTATACAACGAATGCAAATAACAAGCGATACGAAATAGATAATTCTTTTGATTAGTAATAAAAAAATTTATTAGTATATGGTCTCCTATATTTTACACTCTTATGTCTTCTTAAATTTTCCTTGAAAGAAAAATGTTTTTTATTTGAGAAAATCTAGAGACAAAGGAATATTTAAAATAAATACATTAAGGAAATATATATATTCGTAAGAGAGAAAGAATACAATCATTAAATTTTTAAAAGGTGTATCAACTTTTATTTCAGTATTTCATTTAACAAATTAGTGAAAGAAACTTTACTATGCAGACATAAAATTATTTTGATAGTTGCATTTAATTTCTGGACGTATATTTTCTAGACAATCTATTTTTATTTCTAGAATAAATTATGAAATATTATAAAGTTTTTATGTCTTAATTAATATTACTGTGGCAATCAAAATCATTTCTCAATAACGTATAATGATTAAATTCTTTACACTTGCTTATTTAAGAAAACACTTAATTTCCCTTCATACCGCATAAAAACATTTTTTTCATCAGAATACAACAAAAATATGTTTATGTTTAACGTTTATTGCTTCTTTTATTGTTGGCAAAATAATGAATAAAATGTAAATTGATCTCTAAAATTATTTCAATAAAACAGGAATTTATTAATTTTTCTTACCTCGGAGGTAGTAATGGTGGAAGTTCTGTATAAATTGGAGGAGGAACTGCCGGTGGTGTGCAGATATCTAGTAAAAACACATTTATAAATAATTAGATTGATGTTGAATCAACTTCAAAAGAATAAAATTAATTAGAAAACTGAAACATTTAGTATAAGTATAAAAATATATGAATTTAATACTTACGAGAATCTGATTCAAACCCTTCATTGACATGAGAAGGTCTTGATGATTCAACATCTAAAAAATGTAAAAACATATATGTTAAACTTTTGACTATGATGCAAAAGATACATATAATTGTTTAGAAATTTATTTACACTTCTGGGTTGAAAACTTTATCTGGATTTTACATTCTTCTTCTCTACTATCTCAATACAAAAATCATTCGAATATTATATGATCATTCCAACTAATTGTGATTCTTATTAATATTCTTATTATTATTTGCACATAATTTATTTTATTATTATTCTTATTATTCATTTGCATAATATTCTTAATATTATTTGCACATAATAGTTTAATTATTATTCATTTGCATAATATTCTTAATATTATTTGCACATAATAATTCTTATTATTCTTATTATTATTCATTTGCATAATATTCTTATTATTATTTGCACATAATAATAAGAATATTATTTACAACTACTAAATTAACCTATATATAATTAATAATCGTTATTGGCATTCAGTACTTTACTCACCTAATTTGGAGTTCCATAAATAATATGAAAAATCATTATTTACATTACATATTATTTATTTATGAGATGTGTGTGAGGGACAGAAATATTATATTTTGTTTAATATTTATGAATAATATTTATGTAAAGGGAATGTGTGTGTGTGTGTGTGTGTGTGTGTGTGTGTGTGTGTGTGTGTGT